>JAENPR010001123.1:0-213647 GCA_018135685.1 Themeda triandra
GAAAACATAGGGAATGAATATAAATTTTTGATAGAGAAGCAAGTATATGGACTGTGAGAAGTAGATCTAACGGATGAAATCAGAGCATGTATGTGGAACTGTGAGCAACAGTTTATTGCCGATGTTGACGCCGATGTGCAAATCAAATAACCAAAAGGCATCAATTATAATGGTTCATGATATTGTAAAACCCACACTACTTGGCAGATTTAGGTCCTTCGGCATCCATGCTTTTGCTTTTTGTGCCAACAAATGCTGCTTAGGTTCTATTCCTAAGATATAGCATATTCATCCATTCTTGCTTTCACAATCACTCTTTGGAAAGTGCAAGTGCAAACCGAGTCCCAAACAATATCATTTTTATTCAGATACATAATGTAAAGGCAGAGTCTCAAACAATATCATTTTTATTAAGATACATAATGCAAAGGCAGACCAGAGAGTTCTCTTCAACTATCATTCTAATCAAAACTGTAGGAAAATTCTCAAACAATAAATGTGTCACCCAACTCAATTTCTTTCTTTGTTTTATTCATGTTTACTATGTGAAAGAAAACTTAAGTAATACATACTCAAACTATTAATAAATAATAGATCTAAAATGGTAGCTAGTAAATAGAGTCACATGCACATACACTGATATAGAGCTGGGACTTGGGCCGTGCCATTTGAGGGCGGGCTGTAGCACGATGTTTTGGCACAACTCGAAGCACGGGGAGTGACCACCCATCTTGTGGAAGATATTCTATTTATGTCATCTTCCACTTTTTTTTTTGTCAACCTTCTTGTTTTAATTTTCTTGGGCCGGTGCTTAGTGGGCCGCTGCTTTACTGTTCAAGGCATCGTGTATTTATTGCGTATTTATTGTATTCCTAATCTTCCACTTCCTGGTGGTGACATGGCGAAATCTCAGCCAAGAGATACACAATAGCAATCTTGCCATCCAAGAAAGAAAGGAACCCCAACGTGATCCCAAGAAAAACGCAGACATCAAAGATGGCGGCGGCGGCACCGGCGGCTGCGTAGCAGCGGGGCTAGGAAGAAGAAGACAAGCAATACGAAAGACGATGAAGACAAAATCAAAGGCAAGACCAAACTTCAACATATCGCCAAGATCACAGACAAAAGAACAAGATGAATCACAGGTAAACATAACAAACTAGTGCTTCCTTCCCTTTCCAAGTTCCCATCCTTCTTATATAGATCTGCAACTAATTTTGATACAAAAATACAGACAAACCATACTCATAGAGGAACAGGATTGATACATCCCATTGAGACACCAGGAGCAGGAATTAAACAGTCATCGAAGTTGCCAGATCCAGGAGAGAATCATGGAAGCAAGGTACAAATAGATTTCACCAGCACAAAGAACCTCGTATACATATATGCAGATTTGATCTAGATGACCAGATCTGGTCTTGTCATGTCCCAACATGGGCAACATGGGATCTTGAATTTTTAACTCTGTTCTTGTGATGTTGTTAGACCTGATATTGCTTCACTGAATCTAGATGACACATACCCGAAAAAAGTATGCATGATTCAAAATCAATTCAACTTCTAGAAAAAAAATATTAAAAACTGAGAAGAAAGTGATGTTCAGTTCATCTCTAGATCAGGCAATATAGACACAGACATTTTTTTTGGAAAATACATCACTATATATCGACGCTAGTCATTGGAAATCTTAGAACCCAACTGTAAATTCTTAGTTAAGCTACTGTCGCAAGTAACTCTGATTTCTTACAGTGTGAACCAGTTTGTTTTGAGCAATGTAAAGTGAACAAGAAGGTGAAACAAAACAAGCAGATTGTGTTGGAGAGGATTATTAGGGGAATTGTTGTTAGATTGTGGTTTGGAGTTACCTATGGGTTGAGGTCAAATTGTTGATCTGTTATGACTCATGACTTGTCAAATTTAGGTCCAGGGCTCACTGTCAGCATCGTCTAGTCGATGTCATCCAGCCCTGTCTATGTTGGCGTAGTGCTTGTTCTACTCCGTCGCTGCCCTGTCTACGGCCTTCCCACGGTTGTCAGTTGTGGGTAATTTGAGGAGGTTCCATGTCAAGCTATTAAGGACACATTTCCAGAGACAATACATAGACAATGTTGGTTCCATGTCAAGAAAAACCTTGGAGAAAAAATGGTCAAATTGTTTCCAAAAAAGAAAGGGTTGTATGAAGAAATGAGAGATATATTGGATAACTCAATCACTGAACAAGAATTTGAGCAGCTGTGGCCAGAAATGATGAACAAATATGACCTACACCACATCAGCTGCTTGAACCATGTATGGGAGAAAAGGAAAAGGTTTATACCAGTTTATTTCAAGAATCAATTCTTCCCATTTATCCAAAGTACAGCTAGAAGTGAAGGGACAAACTCTGTATTCAAGAAGGGGGTAGGACCCCAATACAGTGTGATGAGCTTCCTTAATGAATACCAAAGGATAACAGAAACCATTCAAAACAGAGAAGACAGATTCGACTATCACACAACAAACAGAAAGAGGAAGGTGTTATGGTCCAAGCACAACATTGAAAGACAAGCGCATGAGCTATACAATAAGGCCATTTTTGTTAAATTCCAGCAAGAACTACAGGAAACAACAGCACTACAGACTGAAGTGATTGAGTATGACAAAAGGTTTCATGTATTTGCAGATAAAAATCAGCCAATACAACCATATCGAGTGAGAAAGTACCTTGTAGAGGTTAACTTGCAAGAAAATGAGTACACTTGCATCTGTGGGAAGTTCAACAAAGACGGCATCCTATGCTCCCACATTCTGAAAACAATGCTTGAACTGAAGATTACTGAAATTTCAGACAAGTATATAATAGACAGGTGGAGAAAGAATGAAAAAAAGATAAGTAAAGAAGTACCTGTGATAACTGAAGCAAATAGTAGCAGCCTGAGGTTCAACAATATGTGCAGAAGGTTTGTCACAATTGCTTCGAAAGGGTCAAAGACAAAGACAGAATATGAGTATATGTTTGAGATTTCTAAAATCCTAGAGGAACAAATGGATATGGTGGCAGACATGGAGGGTGAACAGATAAATATACAACAACTTACACAATTATCCAAGAAACTGATGACATTGGCAACAAAAGGATGCAAAGCAGAGTCAAAATTCAGATACTTGCTTGAAGCAACAAAGATTATGGAAGCGAAATAGAAACACTCAATGAAGAAAATGTTCAGTTTGACCTCCAAAATGAAGTTAATACTAGAAGAAGCATCACTAATGGAGAGGTACAAGGGCAACAGAACATGGGCAATAACCCCATAGAAAATCCAGATGTGAGAAAAAAGAAAGGAAGACAAATAAAAAGGAAGAGGTACCCCACAATAGTGGAAGCAGCAAAAGAGAAGGCGAAAAGGAAGAGAGCAGCTGCAGCAGCAAAAAAAAAAAAAAGAAAAAGGACACAACACAAGGTAAAAAATCATATTAGCAAAAATAAATAGTGTCTATGCTCCAAGAACTTAAACAATTATTGACATTATTTATTGTTACAGGGGAAGATTGAGAAGAAAGAGGAGGCAACACAAGGCGGATGAAAAGCATAGCAGGAAGAAAAAGAAATTAATGGAAGATGGATAACTCAGAGACTCTATGAGTATATGTAAAACTATAGTATACATTGAATGTGTAATATAAATATCAGGTTCTATGATGTGCAACAGAGCACAAAAACGTACCTTACTAATCCATTACACAGTTATTGCTATATATGACGTAGCTGCAACCATGCACTACTAATCCATTACACAGTTACTGCTATATATGACACAGCTGCAACCCATGCGCCAAAAATAACACATGCGACCCCTTGCCAACATACAAGAACTACACTTGCCAAATGAATTCTCTTCCACAAGTTTGCATAATTCATCTACACACACATCATAAAAGAGCAGTCCTTGATGGACGGTAGCATGACGCACATGTTGAGGATCAGGTCCTTTATTCACATTATCACCTCCATTCCTTACAGGAACCACACCAGCCATGAAAAACTGAAAAAAAAAAAGAGTGTCAGTGATGCACAAAAAAAAAAAAAAAAAAAAAAAAAAAACGAGCTGAACTACTATGGCAATCGCTAAATATATAGATTCCCAAACAATTTGTCTATTCAATCAGATGATCCATGGCTTCCCACACCTTGATCCATAAAGATTTGACACTGCCTTCTAGTCAAACACAGCAAATTACCAAACCAGAAACACACACAAACACACTTAAATTCTACTATATAAATAGAAAACACCTCGTGCAAATGAGTTCCTTGCTGGAGCACAACATGAAACCAAATTCACACACACACACCCCGACAACCATTGTACAGGTGTTTTCTATTTATAGAATTTAAGAAGTAACATATGCGCGTGAAGGAAAACAACGACCAAACGAGGCTGCATGCATGGATCCGGTCTCTGGTGGCGCTGTAGCGACTCCTTCCTCTGAGCCTCTCCCATCTCCGTCCCAGCAACCTCCTTGTTCCCGGTCAACCGGATCCGGCCTGGGGTCTCAGCGCACCTTCTCACATCTCCTCCGCGGCCTACACTATCTCCGTTACGGCGTTCGCGGTCCCAACACTCCAGCGCTCCAGCCCCCGGGATCTAGGGCCTGGGACTAAAATCTGACGACCGCACGGTGGCCGGCTGGGCCGGGATTTTGTCAGCGACGAGTGAGATTCAATGGAGGACGAACGAGGAAGAAACACAACTCACCAGTATCGCGAGACAACAGAGGACGAGCGGACAGAGGAAGAGCGCGACGGGAAAGGCCGGACGAGGGCAGAGGGCGGAAGCGGATCAGGAGGCGCGGCCACCTCCAACGCCGCTGCCGCCCGGCCATCTTCTTCACTCCGCCAGCGCCGCTGCCGCCCGGCCGTCTTCTTCACTCCACCAGCACCGCTCCGCCGTCACGGGCGCCGCTCTGCCGTCGCGGCCCGGTCCGCCGTCGCGGGTGCCGCTCCGCCGTTGCAGCCCGGTCCGCGGTTGCGAGCGCTGCTCCTCCGTCGCTGGCCGTCGCGGCCTGGTCCGCCGTCGCGGGCGCTGCTACTCCGTCGAGGCTTGGGTGTGGACGCCGTCGCGAGCAAGACGGGCATCTACGCCGCCACGCAGCCTCCTCCGCTGGCTCACCGGTGAGCGCCGCCTGGGACGTGGAAGAGCGATGCGTCGGGGAAGAGGGATCAGGGAACTGGGAAGGGGATTTTTTTTTTCTCTACGGGGCCCACAATCACGGGAGATCGGTGGCCACACTGTGGGTAGGCAAGGAGACGAGGAATCGGTGCTTGGTGTCAGGGGTAAATTTTTTTGAGCACCTCAGCGTTGTGCACAGTCACAGAAAAGGAAAAACCGACACAGAGTTAGCACGAATCTTGGAACAATCAGGTCCACACAGAAAGTGGAAGATGACCGAAGTAGGAAATCTTGTGGAAGATGGTTAGAAATCCCGCGAAGCACGGCACGACACGAAATATTTTGGGCCGTGCCGGCATGACATGAACACGAGGACCGTGCCATGCCTAGGATCTCGGCACGACGGGCTACATGGCCCGGCCCGCACATTGGGCCGTGCTTGGGCCGGCACGGCACGAAAATGGCACGTCGACACTTTTACAACTCTATAACGCATTTTTCTAGCATTTACTATATTTCCTATTATCTAATTCTTGAGTAAATTATGAAAATCATTAAAATTTTTAGTAAAATAGTACACAAAAGATATATATATTTCATATCGCAAGTGGAAAAAAGAAAACAAGCATAGATATTTTGAGGGCCGTGTTTGGGCCGGCACGACCCGACGACGTGCCGATGTGCCACGGGCCGTGCTTGGGCCGAATAAAAAATTCACCGTACCATATCGGCACGGCCCGACGTGCCTCCCGTGCCTAGGGGGCACGACCCAAAGCGGCACGAAGCACGAGAGGGTCGTGCCGCGGCCCAAGTCCCACCTCTACATTGATATGATATGGGTCAACAGGTAAATGAAGCTGAGGTCCTTGATGAGCGGTGAGCGCCAGCACAGGCGAATGCTTCCCACTGATGAGAGCTCCAAGTAGCCCCTGCAAACCACATATGGCACATAACTGTTAACACAATCCCAACACAAAACACAGCTCAGAATGTCAGATGGGTGCGACTGGACCCCCACACCCACCACTCAACAGCCTGTTGGGCACTACCATGGTCGTTCTCGCCTACACACGCACTCGTTAGCCAAATAGTGATTATCTGTCCAGTAAAACATTTTTACACAAGCTAACAACTGATTGCATCTGTGTTTGTTAGGAATTATGTCAAACACATTACCTACTCGCACATGGGCATGATGCCAAACGTAGACCATCATGCGCCACCCATTTGGAGAGAGGATAATCCAGTATCAGATCATGGGTGTAGAGGGCAACGCCGGATCCAGTCCGCCATCCTCGGATCTGCGAGAGACGGTGAGGGAGATTGAGACTTGACAGAGAGGAGAGGGAGCGGGAATGAGGGCAACAGAATGGATGGAGAACCACCTTATCCTCGCGGCCATTGGCCTAGCCCGCTCGCTCCTCGGTGTGTCGCCCTCTGCTCCTGTTTGGGGAGGAGACGTGGGCCGGCCGCCGGGCGGGATCACGGCGGCGCCTGGAGGAGGCCGGCGGCGGCCACCGGGCAGCGTCGAGGCGGGATGCGCGCATGTGGGATCGTCACGCGGCTGGGTTCCTTCTCGCAGGAGGATGAGGCCTGTAGAAACGCTAGCCATCCGCCGGAGTGGGAGAAGGAGATGGAAGCGCTCGCGAGGACGGAGAGAGGGTGGCGCGGTATCGAATGGAGTGGAAGAGGGACGCGTCGACCGGAGAGTGAGGCACCACCGCCGCGACTCGCGAGAGGTCGCGAGCGAAGGGGAAGGGAGTCGCGTTGCGCGTGCTTGTTCGGACGGTGGAGAAAAGAAAAATAAAAAGACAACCAACCGTGGCCGCGGGCGCTCGCTCGAGCAGCTGGGTGCGGGAGGGGTTGAGGAGGATTTGATATACTTCATCTAGGCCTTGATTGTGTAATGAGTAAGGAGAGAGAAGACTTATCATATGGACGGTTCGTTTTAAAGGTGTTGTTTTTCTATGTATATTTTTTGGGTTGGATGGATGGTAGCCTTCTCAGCGGGGGACGTTTTCTCGTGTGGACGTAAGAAAGAAAAGATGGTGTATTAGTAGGGTAGAGATATTTTAATACTAATCAACCAATTTTTTTTTTGAAATGATATTTAAGCTAACACGGGAGCACTAATATTTTAATAATATATTACCCAAGCTTTAAGGATATCGGTAATACCTATTGTATTGGATATTTTATTACTTATAAACAACAGCAGTTTCATATTTTATCCCATGTGGCCAATTTTTTTGGCAATGATAATTTAGGATAATTTTTTTAATAAATTAAAAAAATAAATTTTAGAAATTGTCACATTATTAAAAACATCTAGCCATCAAATATATATGTCTCGCATTTTTAACATTTAGATCTATTTAATTTTGTAAAATATTAGCCACCTCTAACACTATTAGAGCATCTCCAAGAGCTTTGCTAAATCTAACTCTCTAAATTACCATTCGAAGAGTCATTTGCATAAAAATCGCTTTCTATATCTTGTGACTCTTCAACAGCTTTTCTATTCTCATGCACGGTCTAGAGAGCCATTCTCGTCTTCTATTTTTGACTAGCGAAAAATCCGGAATAGAAGACGGCTATATTTGCATAGCCATTTAGACAATCCGTTGGAGGGTAGTTTTTCACTAAAATCTCTATTCCTAGCATTTAGGAGTAATATAGAGAGTCTCTTGGAGTTAGTAAAAAGGAAAAATTTCAACCAATGGAGAGTTTCTCTCGTCCGGACTCCTAGCTTTTTGTTAGGTTCATAGCACGATATAGAGTGCGATTCCAAAACGTATTGGCTCGTGTTACGTATATGACCCGGACTCATAAGCAGTGCTCATATGTGTTAGAGCGACACACGTATAATGATTGTACAAGGAGTCTAATTCTAATATATATTGGGACCAATTAGAACATACTCTTATTAATGTACCGTCACGTTGGTCAGCGTCGTTTAGACATGTATAATATAGCAATACTTACTCTGAAAAAATAAGTATTATTTTACGTGGACATATACAACATAATCCATATATCGTCCACTGCCTAGCTCGTGACCGTCATGGCAAACTAGGAAAAGAATTACCGCCCCCTCACTTCCTTGTCATCCATGGAATCATATATGCATGGAATTCATGCTTGATTTTTTTTTTTTTTTTTTTTTTTTTTTTTTTTTTGGTTAGCAACGCATGATTGCATCAGTTGTTTTAGCTATGGCAAGCAAACCAGAGGCTCAACTGTTGCTAGCAATGCGGGCCGCATATGCGTGTATGCATGGTGTTGGCATTTCTTAGCACAATCACCAAGCATGGAGGTTCTAAGTCCACTTCCGGTGACGGCACCAGAAAGCCAAATGGTATAAGTTAAAGCACACAGAGAAATCCGCAAGCACACGGATACCGTTGTAGCTTTCATACAAGAGTATTCCAGGTATCGTATTTATCCTCAAGGAAGCAATAGGTAAAGAAGTTGATAAACAGCCATCATGTATCTGCTCGCTAGTGTGCTGGCTTGGCTAAAGCGGGGATAACCGATAAAGATGGGATTTTGGATAAATGACACACATAGGAGAACTATAGTTGAGATAGCAGGGCAGATAAGCTAAGCTGGGAGGTCAATGAGAGAGGTCAAGATTCCTGTTTTCTCCTCCATTACTGTGGATCTATTCTAGTGCACACCAAAGGGATAACTAAGAGATGGTCAAACACAGCGGTCACACCAGGGCACTTCGGAGTAGCTGTTCCTTTCTGGTTCAAGAAAAGACTGGGAAGTGGTAACCGGGAGAAGACAGCCAAAAGTTCTACGAAACACCAACCCGAACGTGGTGAAATACAAAAACCTGATCGGAGCTGTCACCCCAGGGGGCTACCACAACTATCCGTGGGGTTAGGCGCAAACTCAGGTAACACTCTAGCCCAGACACCACGTCTATGCTAGCGGTTACTTCTCTAGCCACATATGATGACTAGAGCATTCGGTCGAACGGAGATCCCATGCCAAAGCGTGAACCGCTATACCTACCGAACTTAGCTAAAGAACTAAGGCATGACTAGATAACCATAAAGACAATGCAGTAATTTAGAGAAGATAAATATATTGAAAGTACTTGAGCCTTACAGAAGATGTGCCGGAACTCCGAGGACTACTTCGGAACTTGAGCTTTCCTCTCCCTCACTCCCAACTATGCTAGTGCTACTCTACATCTTGAAACTTTGGAGGTGTGGAGCTCTTCCTTATGGTGTGTGTAGAGAGGGAGCCTTCCCCCTTTATTTATAGGTGGCTAGAGGTGGGAACCAACTCTAGCTAAGCCATTTGGTACTAAACAAACTCGCCTTGCACTGCTCCTTTGCGAAATCCCCCACCGCCATAGTTCTTGGGCTGTCGGCACGGGCCGTCGGGGCAAAGTTGGGCCTGTTTGGCCACCTAGGAGGCACGCTCGCATCCTGGGCGCGCTCACGCCCTGGGTAGCTTAGCTAGGCCGCATCTTTTGCAGGCACATGGGTCTCGTCGTAAGCTTTCTGTGGCCGTGTGGATCACCCAAATCAGAGTCCGGATGAGTGAGTTATGGTCATTTTACCCGGACCTACTCGTGCAGTCCAAAACAAACTTGATCCTAGATTTAGTCCACTTTCTCTTCTCCTTTTGTGTCCTCGGTTGACAAGGGCCTATGTGAGAAAGATGGGCCAGACGGGAGCTAGAAGAGACTTGCCCATGCTATAGGCGTGCTTGTGCTCGAGCTAGGCCCCTCGGTCTTATCTTCACTATTGCTTCTAGAGTTGGACTGCATGTAGACTTGTCCAGTTGAGATGGTTGGGTTCTTTCCTCCTTATCTTGCTCTGTGCCAAAGTAGATATATTATTTATTGTTGGGGGATAGCCGAAGCCTAGGCACCTGGCGCTGGCCGAAAGGCCCATATGATTCGGTTTGTGCCCATGAGATTCGGCGGGCAGCCCTAATGCCCAACTAAACCCGACGAAAGCCTCATTCGGCGTGCCGCCAGGCCAAAGGCCGGCGCGCGCCCGGGAGAGATTCGGCGGTGACGCCGAATCCACCCGCCGAACCAATGCGTTTCGGGTTCCTAACTATTATCTTAGCTGTGTGCAGGTAGATAGCTGATCCACAGCCCTCAAAGGAGCCGCGCTGGGGAAAGCAGCGTGAGCGCCTGAGGACAAGTGGGGCTCAGGCGGTCGGCCACCCAGGAGACAAGGCTTAGTGCTGCAAGCTTGACTGTTTAGCCTTTGCCAGCTGTTGTATAGGGCTTTAGGGGGCGAACCCTAAGGGTAAAATCGTCTTGTAAAAGCCTACGGGCGACTATAAATATGCCCGGACGGCGACCGTGTAAGAGGACTGATTCTTGAGTAATACATTGGTTTTCCACCATCGTGTGTTATTCGTGTGTCTTTCGTTATATCTTGTATTCGGGGTTCTAGGTATTCGGTCTAGAACAACATTGGCGCCCACCGTGGTTGTTGCTCGCAACGGCCATGGCACCGAAGGGAAAAGGTAAGCCCGGTCCTACCAGAGAGGCTTCCACATCTACGGTCGTGCCGGATGCCGGACTTCAGCTCCAGCCGTCAGGAGGTGCTTCGGCATCAGCGGTGAATGCAGTGCCCGCCGGTACCGAAGCACCGGTTCTGCAACCAGCAGATCCACCGGATCCCGAGGCGGGAGGCGGTGTCCATGACACGGAAGTCGAAGACGAGGAAGAGGAGGAGCCGCCAGCGGTTGAGGATACCGAAAACGTGAAGCTCCTCAGGGTCCTTGAGGAGCGATCGTCCAAGGTAGCAGAGCTCACAGCGGAGCGAAATCGCCTGGCCAGCATCGTCGCCGCAAGAAAGCGGGCATCGTCCACCCAGGCAGCTATCGATCAGGCAGCAGAAGAGGAAGCAAGGCTGCTGCACGAGATTCAGAGCCTGCAGGAGAGCGGTTCCACCTCACCGAGGTACACCAAGGATGTAGTTTTCATCGGGGAAAAGCGCGGCGGCGGCACCGCCGAAGCTATAGACATGACATCTCCACTGTCCATAGCGATTCAATGTCACCCTTGGCCCATGGGCTACAAACCAAAGATACCGCAGTACAACGGCAGGTCCAACCCGAGGAAATTCATTTCAAGCTATGAAGCATCGGTCCATTCGGCAGGAGGAAACGATGCTATTCTCGCCAAGTCCATAATCATGGCGGTCGAAGATGTCGTGCATGATTGGTATATGTCTCTGAAGCCATTGTCCATCACTTCGTGGCAGCGGGCAAAGGCCGAGCTGCTAACCACCTTCCGGGGTTTCCGGACCGACAAGCAAACTACGTCGGATCGATGAATCTGTGTACCGCCCGGATGATGAACTGCTATCCAAATACCGGGAAGAATCATTCGGCTAAAGGCACATTTGCCGAATGTGTCGGATGACATCGTAATTGCGGCCGCAATAAAGGGCCTAAAAATCGGCCCGTGCGCCGAAGCTCTCATGCAGGGAACCCCAACAACCATCAAGCAACTCTTCGACCAAATGCGAAAGTTCGCCAGATCAGAGAACGACTTAAACAAAAGAAAGGCTGCGCGTCACAGTTTCAAGCAAGCCACGCCGAAGAACACATCGCAGGCTCCCTCGAAAGCCAGCCAGCAGAGCAGTCCGGTGCATAATGTACAGCAGATTCGGATGCACAACCTAATGATTCGGCGCAGCCAGGGTCTCAGCAAGGCAGGGGCTCTGGAGGTCAGAACCGCGGCGGTCGCGGGGGTGGCGGCAGAGGCCATGGCAAAGGGCGCGGGAAGGGTAACCGAACCCATTATTGCGCGGTGTGTGGAGAAGACAAAGGCCATTTCACCGAGAGATTGCAAGTACACCCGGCTCGCGAAGCGACGAGCGGGAGAAAGACGATCGCAAATTCGGCGAAGCGCCGAAGCACGTATATCACACAACTCCAGCCCCGGCGTATCACCAGCCAGCATTTCAGGCTTATCAATCTCCGTACACTTGGTATCACCCGAATTACGTGCAGTTTCAGCAGGCCCAGCAGAACCGACCGCAGGTCGCCCCAGCGCCGGCTCAGCCTTCGGCCCCTCTGGAGAATCAGGCCCAGCAGCAGCAGGCGCAGCCAGCACCAGACAGTTCAAGGGAGCTGTAGGTGGTAAATTCGGT
Organism: Themeda triandra; assembly: GCA_018135685.1. Lineage (NCBI taxonomy): Eukaryota > Viridiplantae > Streptophyta > Magnoliopsida > Poales > Poaceae > Themeda > Themeda triandra. The sequence goes on from JAENPR010001123.1 coordinate 12,296, forward strand.
GGCCCCGGTGAATATAATGCCGTCCAACGGTCACATTTACGCCATCACCGGAGGAACTAACCTGGAGCACGAAAACAAAAAGGCTCGCCGAGACTACGTCAAAAAGGGTGCATTCGGTTTCGGTCAAGTGCCCGGTCGCTAGACCCGCATGGAAAAATGAGCCCATTTCTTTCGGTGAGCAAGACATCCAGTGTCGGGATTACCCGCATTTCGACGCATTCGTCGCCCTTTTGCCTATGTCGCCGGATATACGCGCACAATATACTCATTGACAATGGCGGTTCGGCGATATTCTATTCACCAAGGCCTTGACGGAATGAAGCTCAACGAGAAAAGATCTAGAGCACATCGGTAACGCCTTGTTCGGATTCGACGGTCAAAGAATCGACGCCATCGGCAAGAAAACCCTCCGTAGCCTTCGGCGAAGGTCGGAAGGTCGGGGTTGAAGAGATCACGTTCGACGTGGTCGACATACCATATCCTTACACGGCCATATTCGGCCGCGGCATCATCAACAAATTCGACATCATCATCAACCGGGGTACTTATGCATGAAAATGCCTTCCCGGCGGAATCATCTCGGTACATGGTGATCGAGATAGCCGCCGGGAACATCGACGGCAAACCAATCCCGGGGTACGGCGCGGTTCACGAAGTCAAAAGAGGCTGCGCCCGGTGAAGACCATGAGTTTCGGCATCATCGAGAGAAAAGAACCAAGGGCAGCACCGTGTGAAGACACAGTTCAGTTGCCACTCAGCTCTGGCAGACCCGACGAATGTGTACACATCGGCTTCGGCCTAAGCGCCGAAGACAGGGCCGAATTGCTGAAGTTCTTGTCCGAGAACCGAGATGTGCTCGCATGGTCGGCAAGGGACTTGCAGGGGGTAAACCACGAATTAGCGCAGCACAGCCTGAACGTCGACAAGCAAGCAAGGCCAAGGAAGCAGAAGCTAAGGAAAATATCAGACGAGAGAGCGGCGGCAGCCGAAGCAGAAGTGCAGAGGCTGTTGGACGCCGGAGTCATCCGAAAGGTGCAGTACCCGGAATGGCTGGCTAACGTGGTACTGGTAAAGAAAAAGAGTGGGAAATGGCGCATGTGCGTAGATTTCACGGATCTCAACAAGCACTGCCCCAAGGACCCATACCCATTGCCACGCATCGACAAGTTGGTAGACATTGCGGCCAGGTGCGAAATGATGAGTCTCCTAGACTGTTTTTCGGGGTATCACCAAATATGGATGAACCCGGAAGACGAAGAAAAGACAAGCTTCATCACGCCCGCCAGAACGTTCTGCTACCGCCGAATGCCTGAGGGACTTCGGAACACTGGACCTACTTTCTCCCGCATGACAGATGAAGCCTTTCGGGAGCCAGAAAAAGAAAAACAATCTGGTGGCCTACGTGGATGACTTGGTTGTCAAGAGCGATCAAAAGCAGACACACATAGCGGACCTCAAAGAAACATTCGCCAACCTTCGCGCCAGCGGATTGAAGCTCAACCCGGAGAAATGCATATTCGGCATACGTAAGGGAAAGCTGCTAGGGTGTCTGGTATCGGCAAGAGGCATCGAAGCCAATCCGAAAAGATCGCGACCATCATGAACATGAAGCCGCCGGCAAGCAAGAAAGATGTGCAGAAGCTCACGGGTCGTATCGCAGCCCTGAGCCGTTTTATCTCCAGGTCAGCCGAAAGAGGGTTGCCCTTCTTCAGGGTACTGCGGGAAGCTGACGCATTCGACTAGGGCGCCGAACAGCAGCAAGCGTTTGAGGACCTAAAGGCGCACTTGACCCAGCTCACCACACTTTCAAAGCCCGAGCCGAATACCACGCTCATTCTGTACCTCGTAGCATCACCAGCCGCAGTCAGCGCGGTGCTCGTCCAGGAAAGGGAGCATGAGGGAAAGATGTATCAGTTCCCAATATATTTCGTCTCCGAAGCACTGTCTGGGGCGAAACTCAACTATTCCGAGCTGGAGAAAATTGCTTACACCGTCGTCATGGCATCAAGGAAGCTGAAACACTACTTTCAGGCCCATGTCATTCGGGTCCTGTCCGCGCAGCCCCTGGAGGCCCTGTTCCGGAATGCCGAAGTAGTAGGCCGGATCGGGAAATGGGCCGCCGAGCTGAACCAGTACGCAATTCAATTCGGGCACAGGGGCGCAATCAAATCACAGGTTCTCGTAGATTTCATCGCAGACTGGACCCCAACCGGGGATGATCCCACTAGGGAGTTCTCTGAGCCTGAATGGACCGCGCACTGCGATGGCTCCTGGTGCAGCGCCGGCGCGGGCATTTCGGCAATCTTAACACCGCCGTCGGGCCCGGTTATCCGCTACGCAGCACGCCTGCAGTTCCTATCCACCAACAATTCGGCGGAATACGAGGCAGTTCTATTGGCACTGAGAAAGCTAAGGGCCCTAGGGGTTCGTCGCTGCATTATCAAATCAGATTCGCAGGTGGTCGTAGGACACATTCAGAAGGACTATGTGGCCAAGGAGCCCGAGCTAGCTAAGTACCTGTCCGCTGTAAGGAGAATGGAGAAATTCTTTATTGGTTTCACCCCCGAGATACATTCCCAGGTCAGAAAACACAGAGGCGGATGAGCTAGCCAAGGCAGCGGCTCAGGATTCACCGATGCCGCCGGATGTATTTTATCAGGTCTTAACGGCCAAGGCAGTTAAACAAGAAGAGGAGAACCCAGCTGTCATCCACACTATCGCAAGCGATGATTGGAGATCTGAAATTTGGGCTTACCTTCAGGGGACCTATGAGCCAGCAAGCAAGAAAGATGAGCAGCGCATGGCGTCCAGGACAAAGCAATTCTCCATCGTTGGAGAAAGCATGTACAAGGAAGGGGTGGTCGCCCCGCTACTCAAGTGCATCAGCCGAAACGAGGGAATTCAGCTGTTAACTGAGATACATTCGGGTTCGTGCGGAGCGCACAGAGGCCCGCACGAAATCACCCACAGAGCCATGAGGCAAGGATTCTACTAGCCAACCGCGGTCGAAGACGCGAAAAACATTACAAGGTCATGCAGGGGCTGCCAAATGTTCGCCAAGAACCTGAACGCCCCGGCGAATCCCACCAAGCCGGTATACCCCACTTGGCCTCTGCAGCGATGGGGGGTCGACATAGTGGGAGCTCTGCCACCGGCTCCAGGGAACCTGAAATACGCCGCAGTGGCCCTCGAATACTTCACCAAGTGGGTCGAGGCCAATCCCTTGGCTAAGATAACCTTAGGTACACTAACAAATTTTGTTTGGCAGAGAATTGTTTGCAGATTCGGCGTACCTGCCTATATCACCGTCGACAACGGCAAGCAGTTCGACTCAACACGGTTCGAACATTACGTGAAGAACTTGGAATCAAATTGTCCTTCGCGTCGGTGAATCACCCCGCATCAAATGGAGCGGTCGAGAGGGCCAATGGCGACATCTTGGCACCATCGCCAAAGCGGAAGACGCAAAGAAAGGACGATGGGCTCGGGAGCTGGTGACACGGTATGCAGGGCCACAACATCTCCGGATCGAGCAACACGATTCACGCCGTTCGGGTTGCTCTTCGGCGAGGAAGCAATCACCCCGAAGAGGTGAAGCTTGGCTCATTCCGAACCGAGATCTCCCCGACGAATCTGATCCAAAGGATGGTGGAAATTGAAGTCTCCGACAACCGAAAGAGCCGGGCGGCGCAGAACCTCGACGCCTACCACGCCGAAACTAAAAGCTGGAGAGACAAGAAGGTCCTCAAGAAGAGTTTCGCCCCGGGCGACATGGTGCTCATCAGGCAACCAGACAAGCAGGGCAAGTTGCAGCCCCAATGGTATGGACCATACATCATCGCACGGATGATCAAAACAGGTGTCTTCACCCTGGTGACCGAAGATGGCTCCGAATCAACCCACACCTGGAACGCAGACAACCTGCGTCGCTTCTACCCCTGATCTCATGCTCCAGGAAAAGGAGTTGTAAGTTCTGTTTCTACTTTTATTTCCCACCGCATTCGGTTATGACGCCTAAAGACATTCCGGGCTCTGCACTCTTTTTCCTCATTGATGTTTTTAACGAGGCATCCCTTGTAATAATTGCCCTTTGCATGCATTCGATGTTTTATTTAGCACCAAGTTGTTCTTTGCATGAAATGTTTCACCGAAAACGGCCAAGCGACGAGTTTGGCCATATATTCGGTATTCTCTCTCGGGTTGCAAGCAACCTATCCGCCTAAAAACGGCTGTAGGGAAACTCCCTAAAATACGGGGGTTCACCGGTGTTCTCCCTCGGCAAAGCGGCGAGCTCACCAAGAATCAAAGCGCCAATCGGGCACAATAATGACAAAGATATCTATCATGCTATTAATGCATAGTTAGGTCAATGCATTTACAACCCCTAGGGTGTGAAAGAGCCTATATAAACATGGCACTCCCCTTAGACTTTCCATGAGTCACAAATCTGGTGAAAAGTCTCCAAAGCATCCAAAAAGGCTGTCTAATTAGGAATAGGAAGCACCGGGAAAAGATGGATCCGGGGAGCTAGAGAAAGGCTACTTCCAAACCATCACCAAGCGCATCGGTTTCGGTGTTCCGGCAAAGCCCTTATCGACGCATTCGCCGAGCCCTCACTAATCAGCGGAAAGAATCGTGCCCGACGCCGCGTTCGTTCCGCTCCACCAAGATTCGGTGGACAATTCTTTCGGCATCCCACATACCGAACCCGGATGATGGTACAAAGAAGTGCTTCATCAATGGCGAGTTTCGGGCACCTCCCCACCATCCACAAAGCAAAATGGCGTCCTCGGAGGCCGCATTCGGTCGTCACCTTCGGCCACGGGGGTTCGCAAACCGAAAGCCAACAAGCATTCGGCGCTAGTTCCCTAGCTCCATAACGGCAAGACGTGCCGTCAAAGCGTGACCCATCGGTCGGTCCCGGACACGCGCGAGCCGCTCGGCGTCCGCGGCAATCCGGCCCTCGGCGTCACCAAAACTCTTCGGGGGGTGTTTGCCCAAGCCAAAGGGCCATATCACAAGTGTTTCGGGTCCTAATTTAACCCGGTAACGTTGTAAAGTCGTGGCCCCAACACATTAATAAAGAGAATAAAGTATCCTTGTGCAAAACTCTCCAAGAAAAAAAAAACCAATTCAGCGTTCATGCCGAAATGAGAGCGGGCGTCCTTTTTTGACTTGAACAAGTTGGGGGGACGGCATTTTTTCAAAACCAATTCGGCGTTCAAGCCGAAACGAGAGCGGGCGTTCTTTTTCGACTTGAACAAGTTGGGGGGACGGCGTTTTTCAAAACCAATTCGGCATTCATGCCGAAACGAACGGCGTTCTTTTCGACTTGAACAAGTTGGGGGATGGCGTTTTTCAAAAATTTGGCGTCAAAGACGCGTTCATGAACAAGTTGGGGGACGGCGTTTTTCAAAAACGGTGTTCACGCGAAACCTGTTTTCGACTTGAACAAGTTGGGGGCGGCGTTTTTCAAAACCAATTCGGCGTTCATGCCGAAACGAGCGTGGCGCCCCTTTTTCGACTTGAACAAGTTGGGGGGGACGGCGTTTTTCAAAACCAATGCGGTGTTCTCGCCGAAACTAAGTCGGGGGGGACAGCGTTTTCAGAAATAATTCGGTACATAAGCCGAAACATACACGTCCAAATACGTCAAAGCTGGAGTGCGTCCAAAACAACAAAAACGCAAAACGCCAAAAGCAATCCAAGCTTAACGAAACAGATTCAGTTTTACATCCACTGGGCATTCGACAACACACGCCGAATACAACAGGTTCACAGAGCAAACACCAAGTTTTTCAGCGCCATCCGCGCAATCTCATGTCGCAAGCATAAGGGGCCAGAACTACAAGTCTATTACATCCCGCGATCAGACTGCGGGAACATTCTCCTCTTCGGCAGTGGTAGAAGCAGGGGGCGTCGAAGCTTGGGTCGGTGCAGGGGCCGGACCAGGGTGAGCCGAAGTTGTAGCCGCAGAGGCGCCAAGGGTCGAACGGGGGAGCTCCGTCAGGTGCCCATGTTGGACGACCCCTCCCTTTCGTCGTGAGCCTAGATATAGGCCGCGACCTTGGCCTTGATCGCCTTCCCCTCGTCCTCATCCTGCAAAGAGAACAAGTTACAACGGTAGCTCGGATAGTGAATTCGGGTATCTAGATTCGGTGGCCTTGTCGAAGCGCAGTCTCATACCTTTGCGCGGGTAAAAGCCGCGCGCAACAGGCTAAGGTCCCGGCCGCCGGACCCCCAGAACCCGTCGAAAAACCACTTCCTCGCGGCTTTGTCAGCATCGGCGTCGGGCGCCCAGTAGGCGTTGGCGTCTTCGGCGGCCTCCACCCCAGCATAGTGGTTGCATTCGGCGTCCTTAAGGGATTTGCAAATGGCGCGAATGCTTTCAAAGGCAGCATATTCGCGCCCAAGCTCCACGAGCCCCTCAAGAGCGCGAGGCCGCCGTTTAGCAACCGAACTTTCTCTAAAGTAGAGGTCCCCGAGGCAGGAGTAGCGAAATCTTCACCAACCCCAGAGGTCATCCGCTGCACAAGGGCCATGGCCTCGTCAACCGAAAACCCGAGGTTTCGGTGGTTGGTCCGATACTTCTCCAGTTTCCCGGTGGCCTCATCCAGCTGCTGCTGCTTCTCCTTAAGCATTTTCTCTTTCTCCTCCTTCTCAGCCATCTCCTTGGCTAATAGGTTCTCGGTAATAGTCAGCTTCGCACCGAGGTCCTTCACTTGCTTTTCGGCATGGGCCAAGGTACCCTGCTCCTATTTCACCAGGGCTTCCACGAGCACGGCAGTCTGAAAACCCGAAATAAAGGGTTATTCGGTGTCACAATCGAATCAAACCGGAGGAACGGCGCGTTACGAAAGCTTACCGAAATAGAATGAAAGTTTATGGCGGGACGGTTCGCCGGGCGGTGGGCCGGCAAGCCTGCTCGATTTCGGTGGTGTTGAAAGCGCCACTACATTCGTGAGCAAAGGCCGCTCCCTCTGGCGGTGGCAAAACGCCGGATTGGCGGGGGTCAACATTCGCCACCAACCGGCAGTCTGACCTGACCCCTAAAGCACGAGCAATTCAATAAGTTTTTGCCTGTTCTGAGTTCCCCTCTTCCAGTGAAGACGACCCCAAATATACCCTCATTTCGCCGTACCGGATTCAGTCTACTTCCATGGGGACAAAACCATGGCCGAATAGCACGCTCTCGGCCATTTCGGGTGTCATTCGGGTCGTCTCCAGATAAAAGCGAGACTTACCAAGACGGCGGTCATCTTACGACCCGCCCTGCACCGCGCCTTGGGCACTAATGTCTTTCGCTGCCGCTTCCCTTAGGCTGGTTTCGGCGTCCGCGGCCGCAGGTTTCGGCAACCTTACCGGAGCCAGCGGATGAGTGTCACTCTTGGCCTTCTTCCACTTCCGGCCACCGAAATCCAGGCCACTGACAGCGGGAAGGGAGTTCACGTCCACATCACGGGGCTCGGGATCTTTCGCGACATGCTTTCGCTCCCTTCGTCCGGGCACCCGAATTCCTGCAACAAAAGGCGAGAACAAAAACACAAGTCAGAGCCAAATTTGGAAGGAGAAAGAAAAAAATCTCCAAACTCAAAGCGCAAAAGGGCAACCTAAAGGGCTGGTTGACGGCTTCGTTTCAGCGGTTTCGGCCAAGCACGCTCGGCCATTCGGCGACCTACCCGAATGTCTTCGTCCTCGACGGGCGGCGTTTGCCGGGCTCTCTCCTTCCAAGCGCGGGTTTCGGCTTGGGCGGTGCTCCGGACAGCTGCCGAATGACGGTCGGTGCCGCAGCCGCTACCGGGCCCTCTCCCCCGTCCACGGCCAGGTCCGGCGGTACTTGGCGCGCGCGCAGCCGCGGATGTGCCAGCCACAGCATTCGGTTCACCCGCCGAAACGGTCCTCTTCACTAGCGCATGGCGGTCGGGATACTCGAGACTCATCAATTCCCATACGCGGTTCAAGCGGCCCTTTTGGCCAAGTTGGCGCAGCTTCGCTTCATGCTCTTTGTCACCATACCGGTCACATATTTGGTTGGTCCGACGCTCAACATCCGCGAGGAACGCCGAATCTGAGGAATACTCAGCCGGTCGTTTTAGCACTAGCGCCGGACCCTTGTAGTTCTTCTTCGAGGAGAAGCATGCGAAGCTCATGCCCCGGCTGAGCGGCCACTGGCCCAAAGACAGCATCTCCTCCCCGACTGATCTGGTGATTCACAGTCAGCCGGTAAGTTTCGGCAGCATCGCCGCTCACCTCATCCCCTGCGCGGAGTTCGCCTTGGGTAAGCCCAATCGTGGGGGTCATCAGCGAGACCAAGCCGTGAGCTTTTGGCAGTCCCAGACGTTTTGCTTCGGCCACAGCCGAATCTTCACAAACCCGAATGTAGAACCAATGCTTCTTCCAATTGTCCCATTTGCTTTTAAAATAAGGGACTATGCATTCGTCAACCTTTTTCTTCGCGGGGATGAAGTTGAAGGACCCGATCTCCATTTGGTAGTCCTTGTCGGACGTGAACTTCCCGTGCCGATGCGATTCATAAAGGTCCACGAATAGGGGAACGCTCAGGGGGCTTCCCATCATCTTCATGCACATCGCATAGACGCTAAGTCTGGAGATGGCGTTCGGGGTAAGATGGTGAAGTTGCAACTTAAAGTGGTCCAGGACCGAAACAAAAAATTCCTCCTCCAAAGGAAAATGAAAGCCAGCCCGGAAATAGTCGCGAAACACCAAGGCCTCGTGGTCTTTGGGATCCGGGTACTTTTCTCCTTTCGGTGGGGCGCGGCATTTGGCTTTTTTGGCAACCGTTATGTAGCCATCCCGGACATAGCTATCAAGTTTCGCGTCGTCGACGTCCGACTCCCCAACAAACGGGACCATCCCACCGGCTTGATGCGTTTCGCGGCGGGCTCGAATCAGCATCGGCCACCTGTCCATTCGTTGCGAGAGGGCCACGCTATGGGTGTCCGGCTCCCGGGCTCAAAGCATTCGACCTCCTCGTCCATATAGTTTTCTCCTTCGACTCGGACCCGATTCGTCCTCAACCACAATCGGGGCAACCGCACGCAAGGGGGACCGCACGTTTCCGGCCGTGATGGCGGCGTGGGGATTGGGGCGAGACGGATTCACTCGATGATTCCGAGCTGGTTTCGGCCGAGCCGCCGGATCCGAGTTCCTGTTCCACTAGGATCGCCGGATTCCGGTGCCATGGGATCGCCGGATTCGGTGTCCGGGTCCATGAGGTTAGGGTTTTGGCTATCAGTCACCGATGACCTCGCCATGTTAGTTTTGGGTGTCGTCGAAACTATAATGTAAAACAAAAAGCGAATTGTAAGATGCCTTTCGCAGCACTCCGCCGAAGCAAAACAAGAAAACCCCCGAACCCCGCTAAACTACGAATGCAACAAAAGGTGAAAAAGAAAACTCACCGAATTTGTAGTCGCCACCGAATGCCTTTCGCGAGATCTCACCGAATGCTCGAGAAATCCTCTCACACGCGGGACGGCGGGGGCGTGAAAATGACGCCGGCGCCCGGGGGGTCCTTTTATAGGCGAGGGAGGCAGCCGTTACGCGACGAAACGTCGCGTCGGTTGTGCTTCCCGAGGTGACGGTTCATGCGCGCCAAAAAAAAAATCCGATTGCACACTCCAAACCTGAGGGCAGGCTTCCCGTGTGCAAATCGGGGACATCGTTGGGCAATTTGGCTCGGGCGCCGAATTCAAGGCAGCTCATTCGCCATGCGCGAAACAGCGCAGCCAGGGGCCTTTCGGCACCCCAGGCCTTTCGGCATCCTAATCCTTGTCGGCCCCTGCCGAATCCCGCGCAGACGGGATTCGACAGTCGCCGAGGGGCTACTGTTGGGGGATAGCCGAAGCCTAGGCACCTGGCGCTGGCCGAAAGGCCCATATGATTCGGTTTGTACCCATGAGATTCGGCGGGCAGCCCTAATGCCCAACTAAACCCGACGAAAGCCTCATTCGGCGTGCCGCCAGGCCAAAGGCCGGCACGCGCCCGGGAGAGATTCGGCGGTGACGCCGAATCCACCCGCCGAACCAATGCGTTTCGGGTTCCTAACTATTATCTTAGCTGTGTGCAGGTAGATAGCTGATCCACAGCCCTCAAAGGATCCACAGCTATTATCTTAGCTGCAAGCTTGACTGTTTAGCCCTTTGCCAGCTGTTGTATAGGGCTTTAGGGGGCGAACCCTAAGGGTAAAATCGTCTTGTAAAAGCCTACGGGCGACTATAAATATGCCCGGACGGCGATCGTGTAAGAGGACTGATTCTTGAGTAATACATTGGTTTTCCACCATCGTGTGTTATTCGTGTGTCTTTCGTTATATCTTGTATTCGGGGTTTTAGGTATTCGGCCTAGAACAACATTTATCCTATATTTTACTCTACCTTTGACCCATATAGGTGTATTTTTAGTTATGCTCTGTAAAACAAGTGAAACACCAAAATTTATAGAAATCGTTAGTATAAAACCCTATTCACTAAGTTTTGGTATTCATTTTATTTAAATGTTAGTGGTAAAAGGTATGCAATAAGGGACGCCAACACATGGCAAGAAAATTAGAAGCCTAATCATGTACGTCCAGCATCAAAGTGGAGGTGGGGCCAGGATTCGACTTCGGCCATGAAACCGTAGCGACTTTGATTCGCGAGATTTTGATTGCACGGGCGCACATACTAAGTCTTGTGCACAAAACTCTTTCTCTGGTGGTTTTCCGATCGACATCGATAGAGTCCGATCCGATTTCTCAAGTGTCCAGTCCGGTCTATAGAGTCCGTTCGTTTTAGAGTCACTGTTTTTTTTTTCAATGGAGAAAATTTTGTTCTGGCCTGTAAACGATTCGTCTAGAACTTTTTTAATTTAGATTAGAGATTAGTGAGATTACGATAGCATAAATCGTTCAAGTAACTACACAATAGTAAATTAAAAAATACAATAGTATATCCCGTTACAATGCACGGGTAAAAGCTCCGGTTTGGTTTTGGTAATTAATGACACTCAAACGCTGCTAATGTTTTGCTCTAAGTGTGGTTAGACATATAGCAACGTGACGGTGGATGATGGAGCATGGAGATCATGGTGATGAACATGGTGGACATGTGAGATGATCGAGCTCCGGTGATGGATGGAAACGCCCGTGGAGATCAAGGCGAAGGTATACTTGATAGGGCTTTCTGGTTTAGTGATCAAGACACTTAGCGAGTGTGACCACATTTAGAATTGATAACCGACTATCAAGAGGGGTTTCCTCGGTTCATTCGCGGTCCTAAGTGCCTCTAGTTGCGACTTTGCATGATGCATGAGAGACTAACTAGAGGGCTAACTCTTGCCGACGTGGTCGTGCTTGTACTACTAACTCCGGTGCTTGAGACGGTGTCTACACTTGGTGGAGTTGGTATTCAAGGCAAGAGGTTGGACTTGGATTGAAGTCGGCGCGAAGAAACGATGAAGACGGTGCAAGTGAACTGCGCCGGACGCGGCCGTCGGCGGGCGCCGGACGCTGGCCAGGCGCCGGACGCAGTCCAGTAGGTTCAGCTGGGAGCTGGCCCTCCGGACGCGGGCGCCGGACGCGGCCTGGTGGCGCCGGACGCGCGGCCCCGGCGTCCGGCGGTCTCGGCGCGTGCTCAGGCTGGTCCCGGTCATCGGCGACGGACGCGGCTGACACGTGGGCGGCGGACGCTGGTTCTTGGGTGCTCGGCATCCGGCGGACGCTGTCGTGACATGTGGCTTGTGCTACTCGGTCCTTGGTGCGCTGGCGCTCGGGCGGCTCGGGCCACAGTGCCGCGCCCACCAGACGCACACCAGAGGCTTTGCGGCGCAGGCGACGCGGCGGACGCGTCCGCGGAGGAGCACCGGACACACGGCTTGAGGGCCGCCGGACGCGCTGACGTGGCCAAGGTTCAAACGGCAACGGTCACCTGCTCGCGCGAAGAAGACAGCGCCGGACGCGTCCGGCGTGGGCGAGAGACGCATCCGGCGCAGTGTATTTGAAGCCCCGAGCAGAGCAACGGCTCTATTTCGTGGAGGGGCTTATAAATACTTGGATGGCCGGTTGGGAGAGCCTCTCTTGCGCATTCTAACATTCTTAAGCATACTTTGAGCTAGAGACACTCCTCCCCACTCATCTCCTTGATTGCTTGATCATTCTTGAGGGAGATTTGAGTGAGATCAAGTGCGTTGCATTGAGAGTTGCATCTAGAGGCACTTGTTCTTCGAGTGAGCTGCGGATTCTTGTTACTCCTCGGTGATTCCCGTCACCGTAGACGGTTTGGAGCAACGGGTGGTGGTGAGCTCGACTTGGTGATTGTTTGAGGCCACACTGGGCATTTGTGAGGGGTTCTTGGTCCTTCCCCGTGGGAGATTCGCGAAAGGATACTCTAGTGGATTGCGCGTGGCTTGTGGATCCTTGTCTTGTGTGGAGATTGCGGCTCCCCGTCGGGGTCTTTGGCATCGAGCCAATTGAGCGGGCAACTCACCAAGCAAGTGCATCACCACAACGAGGACTAGCTTGCCGGGAAGCAAGTGAACCTCGGTAAAAAATCTTTGTGTTTGATTTGTGTTTGTCGAGGCTTTGACCTCCATTGTCTTGTGCTTGAGCTTGTGGAGGTGATCGGTTTCTACGCCGGTGATTGGCCATCTTTATCTCTTCGTGGCGGTATAAACCTTCATCCTTTCTTTACATTCCCGCAAAGTAGAATTGCTTGTGTTGGTCGCCCGCAACCAACTTTGTGTAGCTTAATCGCGGTGGTTAGAATTGCTTGTTCGGTCGCTCGTGAACCGTCATTGTGTAGCTTAATCACGGTGGTTGTTGTGCTAGTGATTTGAGTAGCCTTGCATTGTGTAGGTCGGCTTGCATAGAGGAGTTGAAGCTTTAGCTTTGCACTTTTGCCGCCTTGCTATCTAACTTGTGGTTTAGTGCCTTGATAGAAATTTTATTAGGCTATTCACCCCCCTCTAGCCGTTGTGACCTTTCAATGGGCACATTTACCAGTAGAAAAAAAGAAGAAAAATCCATTATTTATCATATGGGAGTTGCTATATTCCAGTCTCCTGAGATTTAGGAAAAATCCCAGACGACGTCCTGGACCCTTGGATCTGCATCCAAGGGCCAGATCTATTGGCTGTTGTTTCTCTATACAGGCAGCACAAACGGGTCCGCAAATGAACCCGCAAACCCAACTCAGGCGTCTACCGGGCCCGCCAAACCTTAACGGGCGCATGAACCAAAACCCATTAACTCAAGTTGCTGCTCATTTGGGCCAAAATCCAACAATTGGCCCAACTAAAGCAGAATAAAAATCGAATAAATATGTTGTTGCATCCTTACAAGCAGGGCGAATCTATATAATTACAAACACACACATAAAAATTGCACATTTCAAATAGTGCAAATACTACTTATTGTCAATGCAATTGTACCAACATATACATAAATAATTACAAGATTCAGCTCATGCGTGTGGAGCCTGAGGCCACTGCAATGCAAATCGACATCTATCTTCTCCCACACCTTGCTCTTGCCATGGAGAGAAATCTCAAGCTCACCAGAGTGTCCAGCAAAGGTCAAGGCTGCATCTAGTAGTGGCTCAACCAACTAAACCTAAATTGCACATGTTAGGCACTATCTTCCATCAAAATGACTTTTGTACTACTTTATGATAGTGCTTTCCAATCTAGTTTGTAATTTAATCAAATGTGTGAGGTTGTCTGATGACTTACCCAAGTATGATACTCATTAGAAGCAGCCCAAACCATGAATGTGATTTTGTACCACACATCACCACTGGTTTCAGATTGTTGAGAACACAAACTTTCCAGTTCTACTCATTCATAGGAGATATCACAAGTTAGTGATAGTGATAACAAGCAAGGTATCACAAGGAAGCACCATCTAACAGGACCCAGCTTTTACAAAATATATTGAATTAAACATTGCATTCACAAAATAATCAGCACCGTAAGGCTCATAATTGAGGGTGTGGTGCCAACACCGGCCGAAGAGAAGAAGCAACAAGCAAATGATGTTGCCGTGAGTGCTTTCCATGAGGCCCTTGATGACAAAGCTTTTGAGCTCATCAAGAACATTGAGGTGGCTCATGACATTTGGGCCAAGCTAGAAGAAGCTTATGAAGGCACCGAGAGTGTGAAGACCGCAAGATCTTACATGTTGCAAGAGAAGTTTGCAAGCTTCGCAATGAAGGAAGATGAAAGTGTGCCGGAGATGTTTCATAGGCTCCAAGTAATTGTCAATGAACTCAAGGGGCTTAGAGAAGAAGTGAAGGATAACCAATTCTCCACCAAGTTCATGAGGTGTCTTCCCAAGAGATTTGACATGTTGAAGACCGTCATGGTGAAAACAACCATGAAGGACAAGCCAACTCCCAACCAAGTTCTTCAAGAGGTCATGGCCGATGACGAGTTTAGAGAGGATCATGAGAAGGAAGAGTTGGTGAAGAAGAAGAAGAAGAAGGAAAGTGAGAAAAAGGATGACGACAACAAGAAGAGTGTGGCATTCAAGGCCACATCATCCAAGAGCAAAGGCAAGAAGAAGAAGCAAGAGTCTTCAAGTGAAGATGAGCCATGCTCTAGCTCAAGTGAAGAAGAAGAAGAAATGAATGAGCAAATGGCACTTCTTGTGAAGAAGATGGGGAAGCTCATGAAGAAGGGTTACCGGTCCAAGGGCAAGAGAAGCTCATCCAAGTCTAGTGACCGTCCCATGAAGTGCTTCCGGTGCAATGGCAAGGATCATCTCATTGCCAAGTGTCCCTATGCAAGTGATGATGAAGATGCCATGAGGAAGGAGAGGAAGAAGCAAGAAAAGAAGAAGGAGGAGAAAGACTCCTTCCATAAGAAGAAGAAGAAGGGTAAATCTCATGTGGCCACTTGGGAGAGTGACTCATCTTCCTCAAGTGATGATGATGATGACTCCAAGAAGAAGAAGAAGGGGCACGCAAGCATCGCCATTCAAGAGAAGCTTTCTCTATTTGGTGCTCCATCATCTTGCTTCATGGCCAAGACCACTAAGTTACAAACTCCACCCGATAGTGATGATGAGAGTGATGATGATGAGACCACAAAAGAAGAACTATTTGTCATGCTTGAGGATTGCAAAGGTGCTTTCAAGGACTCTAGGAAGGAATGTAGGGGCTTGCGCAAGGACAAAGAAAACCTTGAGCAAGAACTTATGGAGTTGAGGGCATCTTATAAGAGTCTAAACGTAGACCATGAGAAGCTAGAGATTGCTCACTCTAAGCTTGAAAAAGCTTATTCCTCTCTAGTTGAGAAGCAAGAGAAAGTGCTCACAAGTAGTGATCATAGAGAAGAAAGATGTGGCTACATCATGTGATTCACTTGATGATTCAATTGTTGTTGCATCACTTGACCCCTCTTGCACTTATGCTTCTACTTCTTCTAGTAGTGTTGATCATTCATGTGATTCTTCACTAGTAGTTGAGAATGAGTCCCTAAAGAAGGAGGTTAAGGAGCTCAATCACACCTTGGATAAGGCCTATGGTGGTGAGGACCGCTTGCTTATGTGCTTGGGTAGCCAAAGAGCTTCTCTCTACAAAGAGGGATTGGGCTATACCCCCAAGAAAGGCAAGGCCGCCTTTGCTCCTCACAAGACTAGTTTTGTGAAGAACAATGGTAGCTATTGCAAGAGTTGCAAGCAAGTGGGTCACTTAGAGCATACATGCAAGAACAAGAACACTAGTGCTTCCTCTTACAAGTTGAATGCTTCTTACATGCTTGTTAAGAGTGAGCGTGGTGTGAGTGCTAGATTCATTGGTACACCATGGATGGGCTCAAAGAAGAAAGCCATTTGGGTGCCAAAGACTCTAGTGACCAACCTTCAAGGACCCAAGCAAAAATGGGTACCTAAGGCTTGATGTCTTCTTGTAGGTCAATTACAAAGCCGGAGGGAGGCATTGGGTGCTTGATAGTGGGTGCTCAAATCATATGACCGGAGAAGATAGTATGTTCAAGTCTCTTGACAAGAATGACAATGGTGGATTTGATTCCATCACATTTGGTGACAATAGCAAGGGTGATGTCATGGGGCTTGGGAAGGTGGCAATATCCAATGACAAGAGTCTCTCCAATGTGTTGCTAGTCGATACTTTGAACTTCAATCTTTTGTCGGTGGCACAATTGTGTGATCTTGGATACAAGTGCATATTTGACAAGGAGTATGTTGAGGTGGTGAGCAAAGATCAAGCAAATCTCATCTTCAAGGGGTTTCGGCATGGAAGCTTGTACTTGGTTAATTTCAATGCTAGTGAAGCTCAACTTTCATCATGTTTGATTGGCAAGTCAAGCAAGGACCGGCTATGGCATAGGCGCCTTGGTCATGTTGGCATGAAGCAATTGAACAAGTTAGTGAAGCATGATCTAGTGAGAGGCTTGCATGATGTTACATTTGAGAAGGATAGACCTTGTAGTGCATGTCAAGCCGACAAGCAACATGGGAACTCACACTCCAAGAAGAATGGGATGTCAACTTCAAGAGCATTTGAGTTGTTGCACATGGACTTGTTTGGACCAACAACATACACATCAATTGGGGGCAACAAGTATGGCTTTGTGATAGTGGATGACTATACAAGATACACATGGGTGTTCTTTCTCTTTAACAAGAGTGAAGTCTATGATCTATTCAAGTCATTTGTCAAGAGGGTGCAAAATGAGTTTGACACTACCATCAAGAAGATTAGAAGTGACAATGGGAGTGAGTTCAAGAACACAAGAGTTGAAGAGTTGTGTGATGAGCTTGGGATTGTGCATCAATTCTCACCAACCTACACTCCCCAATCCAATGGTGTAGTTGAGAGGAAGAATAGGACCTTGATTGAGATGGCTAGAACAATGCTTTGTGAGTACAATGTGAGCCAAAAGTTTTGGAGTGATGCTATCAATACGGCTTGCTACTATAGCAACCGCCTCTATTGCCATGGGAAGTTAGAGAAGACTCCTTATGAGATCTTGAATGGAAGGAAGCCCAACATTGCTTACTTCCGTGTCTTTGGTTGTAAGTGCTACATTCTCAAGAAGGGGCAAAGACTTGGCAAGTTTGACAAGAGGTGTGATGAGGGATTTCTTCTTGGCTACTCTACTTCAAGCAAGGCCTATAGAGTGTGGAACTTGGCTAGTGGGCTAGTCGAAGAGGTTCATGATGTTGAATTTGATGAAACCCAAGGCTCTCAAAGTGAAGATCAAAATCATGATGATGTGGGTGGAGATCAATTGAACAATGCAATAAGGCACATGGACATTGGTGACATTAGGCCAAGGCGTGTGGATGATGGTGATGAAGTGCAAGTGCCAACTCAAGTTGTGATCCAAGATTCCAATGAGGCAAGCACAAGGGGTACTCAACATGAAGCTCAAGATCAAGATCAAGGTCAAGCAAGCAATGCAAATGAGCTAGTTCTTCAACCTTCAGGCATTGCAAGAGATCATCCTCTAGATCATATCATTGGTGACATTCAAAGAGGTGTGCAAACAAGATCAAGATTGACAAGCATTTGTGAGCACTACTCCTTTGTGTCATTTATTGAGCCAACCAAGATTGATGAAGCTTTGATGGATCCGGATTGGATCAATGCCATGCATGATGAATTGAACAACTTCACAAGAAATGAAGTGTGGGAGCTTGTTGAGAGGCCAAAGAAGCACAATGTAATTGGCACCAAGTGGGTCTTCAAGAACAAGCAAGATCAAGATGGCTTAGTTGTGAGGAACAAAGCAAGACTAGTGGCTCAAGGTTACACACAAGTTGAGGGTCTTGACTTTGGGGAAACATATGCACCGGTGGCAAGATTGGAGGCAATTAGAATCTTATTATCCTATGCTTATGCTCACAACATCAAGCTCTATCAAATGGATGTGAAGAGTGTATTTCTTAATGGAATCATCAATGAAGAAGTCTACGTTGAGCAACCTCCCGGTTTTGAAGATGACAAGAAGCCCAACCATGTGTATAAGCTCAAGAAGGCATTGTATGGTTTGAAGCAAGCACCAAGAGCATGGTATGAAAGATTGAGAGACTTTCTTCTCTCTAAAGGCTTCAAGATGGGAAAAGTGGACACCACTCTCTTCACTAAGAAGATTGGAGATGACTTGTTTGTGTTGCAAATCTATGTGGATGATATCATCTTTGGATCAACCAACCAAGAGTTTTGTGAAGAGTTTGCCAAGATGATGGCTAATGAGTTTGAAATGTCTATGCTTGAAGAGCTAAGCTACTTCCTTGGACTTCAAATCAAGCAAATGAAGAATGGCACCTTTGTGAGTCAAGGCAAGTACATCAAGGACATGATCAAGAAGTTTGGATTGCAAGATGCTAAGGCAATTAGTACACCAATGGAACCAATGGCGGCTTGGACATTGATGATAGTGGCAAGATAATTAAGCAAAAGCTATATAGATCAATGATTGGAAGCTTGCTATATGTGACCGCTTCTAGGCCGGATGTCATGTTTAGTGAATGCATGTGTGCAAGATTTCAAGCTTCTCCTAGAGAGAGTCACTTGACGGCGGCCAAGAGAGTGTTGAGATACTTGAAGGGCACTCAAGATGTTGGTCTTTGGTATCCCAAGGGGTCAAGCTTTGAGTTGATTGGATACTCCGACTCCGACTATGCCGGTTGCAAGATTGATAGGAAGAGCACAAGTGGAACATGCCAAGTGCTAGGAAGATCTCTAGTTTCATGGTCTTCAAAGAAGCAAAATAGTGTAGCCCTTTCCACCGCCGAAGCCAAATACATAAGTGCGGGGAATTGTTGTGCACAATTGCTATAGATGAAAGCCACCTTAAAGGACTATGGAATCAAATTCAAGCAAGTGCCTTTGTTTTGTGACAATGAAAGTGCAATCAAGATGACAAATAATCTGGTTCAATATTCAAGAACCAAGCACATTGATGTGAGGCACCACTTCATTAGAGATCATCAACAAAAGGGAGATGTGAGCATTGAAAGCATTGGCACCGAAGATCAACTAGCCGACATATTCACCAAGCCTCTTGATGAGAAAAGATATTGCAAGTTGAGGAATGAGTTGAACATACTTAGCTTCTCCAACATGAATTGATGCACCCCCCCCCCCATATATGACATGCCTCTCCTCCAACATAGCAAGGTAAAGTTGGTTGTTGCATCTCATGCATCCTTGCTAGGTTGTGTAGATCATGAAGGCATTTGTGCATCTTGCTAGGTTCATTCATTGCATATCAAATAAGTTTAATGTTTATATGGCTCCACTATTGTTTCTATGGTTGTTTTGATCTAGTGGTGGCATATGACATGTTTGTGAGCTTGTGAACCTAGTGTTAAATCTTTAGCACTTGCTCATGATGTGTATCTCAACATGGTCAAGATAACCCTTATTCTTATGAGGTGTGAAGAAGCTTGCCCTTGGTTCAAACTGAGATACATACTCTAGGCATGTGATTTAGATTTGGCCATAGTTGATTGACTTGTTTCTCTCATCTTATACACCCTTGTTGGTGATTGTTGACAAAGGGGGAGAAAGAAGTCACAAAGAGCAATGGAAGGGGATCAATTTTTATGATATGACCCAACCATGAGCACACCAATAGGGGGAGCAAGCTCATAGACTATTTGTTGCATATTGTGTGTGCATACATGATGATATGGAGCATTGCAAGTTAAATTCAATATTCATGCTTGCTTGGTGTAATGCTAGTATAGAACTTGATTGATGAAATGAAGTACTAGCATGCATAGGTGGTTTCTAGACATAGAGTTTCTCTTGTTCAAAGTACCTTGCTTATAATGTGATCTCATGAGGTATTTTGAGTTTTGATGGATGTCTAGATTCCCATGGTGCTAAGGAAGGTTTTTTATCGTACTCCGATCGGTATCACGCTTCAAAGGTCAATTCTATAAACCTTAGTACCATTTTGTTTGTGGTAACTCTCTCACAAGTTTCATCTATGCATGTGTGCTTGAAAATCGACCAAACATTTGATGCACACATGTAGGGGGAGCTACCACTACCAAAACCAGAATTGAAATGCTTGTCCAATCCAAGATTCATGATCAAAATGTCTTGGGCAAGCAATTCAATTTCATATTGAATTCGATTTCCATATCTTTGTGAGTGTTTGTGAAGGGTTGTCATCAATTACCAAAAAGGGGGAGATTGAAAGCTTCGGTTTGGTTTTGGTAATTAATGACACTCAAACACTGCTAATGCTTTGCTCTAAGTGTGGTTAGACATATAGCAACGTGACGGTGGATGATGGAGCATGGCAATCATGGTGATGAACATGTTGGACATGTGAGATGATCGAGCTCCGGTGATGGATGGAAACGCCCGTGGAGATCAAGGCGAAGGTATACTTGATAGGGCTTTCTAGTTTAGTGATCAAGACACTTAGTCGTGCTTGTACTACTAACTCCGGTGCTTGAGACGGTGTCTACACTTGGTGGAGTTGGTATTCAAGGCAAGAGGTTGGACTTGGATTGAAGTCGGTGCGAAGAAACGACGAAGACGGCGCAAGTGAACTACGCCGGACACGACCGTCAGCGGGCGCCGGACGCAGTCCAGTAGGTTCAGCTGGGAGCTGGCCCTCCGGACGCGAGCGCCAGACGCGGCCTGGTGGCACCGGACGCGCGGCCCCGGCGTCCGGCGGTCTCGGCGCGTGCTCAGGCTGGTCCCGGTCATCGGCGACGGACACGGCTGACACGTGGGCGGCGGATGCTGGTTCTTGGGTGCTCCCCATCCAGCGGACACTATCATGACACGTGGCTTGTGCTACTCGGTCCTTGGTGCGCTGGCGCTCGGGCGGCTCGGGCCACAGCGCCGGACGCGGCCGGCGAGCCGCGCCGGACGCTGCGCCGGCCCTGGCAGATGCACACCAGAGGCTTTGCGGCGCAGGCGACGCGGTGAACGCGTCCGCGGAGGAGCACCGGACACACGGCTTGAGGGCCGCTGGACGCGCTGACGTGGCCAAGGTTCAAACGGCAACGGTCACCTGCTCGCGCGAAGAAGACAGCGCCGGACGCGTCCGGCGTGGGCGAGAGACGTGTCCGGCGCAGTGTATTTGAAGCCCCGAGCAGAGCAACAGCTCTATTTCGTGGAGGGGCTTATAAATACTTGGATGGCCGGTTGGGAGAGCCTCTCTTGCCCATTCTAACACTCTTAAGCATACTTTGAGCTAGAGACACTCCTCCCCACTCATCTCCTTGATTGCTTGAACATTCTTGAGGGAGATTTGAGTGAGATCAAGTGCGTTGCATTGAGAGTTGCATCTAGAGGCACTTGTTCTTCGAGTGAGCTGCAGATTCTTGTTACTCTTCGGTGATTCCCGTCACCGTAGACGGTTTGGAGCAGCGGGTGGTGGTGAGCTTGACTTGGTGATTGTTCGAGGCCCCACCGGGCATTTGTGAGGGGTTCTTGGTCCTTCCCCGCGGGAGATTCGCGAAAGGATACTCTAGTGGATTGCGCGTGGCTTGTGGATCCTTGTCTTGTGTGGAGATTGCGGCTCTCCGTCGGGGTCTTTGGCATCGAGCCAATTGAGCGGGCAACTCACCAAGCAAGTGCATCGCCACAACGAGGACTAGCTTGCCGGGAAGCAAGTGAACCTTGGTAAAAAATCTTTGTGTTTGATTTATGTTTGTCGAGGCTTTGACCTCCATTGTCTTGTGCTTGAGCTTGTGGAGGTGATTGGTTTCTACGCCGATGATTGGACATCTTCATCTCTTCGCGGTGGTATAAACCTTCATCCTTTCTTTACATTCCCGCAAAGTAGAATTGCTTGTGTTGGTCGCCCGCAACCAACTTTGTGTAGCTTAATCGCGGTGGTTAGAATTGCTTGTTCGGTCGCCCGTGAACCGTCATTGTGTAGCTTAATCACGGTGGTTGTTGTGCTATTGATTTGAGTAGCCTTGCATTGTGTAGGTCGCCTTGCATAGAGGAGTTGAAGCTTTAGCTTTGCACTTTTGCCGCCTTGCTATCTAACTTGTGGTTTAGTGCCTTGATAGAAATTTTATTAGGCTATTCACCCCCTCTAGCCATTGTGACCTTTCAACAAGCACATTTACCAAGAGAAAAAAGAAGAAAATCCATTATTTATCATATGGGAGTTGCTATATTCCAGCCATCTCGAGATTTAGGAAAAATCCCGCACGACGTCCCTGGACCCTTGATCCGCATCCAAGGGCCGATCTCGTTGGTCGTTGTTTCTCTCAGACAGCAGCACAAACGGGTCCGCAAATGAACCCGCAAACCCAACTCAGTGTCTACCGGCCTGCCAAACCTTAACGCGCATGAACCAAAACCCGTTAACTCAAGTTGCTGCTCATTTGGGCCAAAATCCAACAATTGGCCCAACTAAAGCAGAATAAAAATCGAATAAATATGTTGTTGCATCCTTAAAAGTGTGGCGAATCTATATAATTACAAACACACACATAAAAATTGCACATTTCAAATAGTGCAAATACTACTTATTGTCAATGCAATTGTACCAACATATACATAAATAATTACAAGATCCAGCTCATGCGTGTGGAGCCCGAGGCCACCGCAATGCAAATCTGCATCTATCTTCTCCCACACCTTGCTCTTGCCATGGAGAGAAATCTCAAGCTCACCGAGTGTCCAAGAAAGGTCAAGGCTGCATCTAGTAGTGGCTCAACCAACTAAACCTAAATTGCACATGTTAGGCACTATCTTCCATCAAAATGACTTTTGTACTACTTTATGATAGTGCTTTCCAATCTAGTTTGTAATTTAATCAAATGTGTGAGGTTGTCTGATGACTTACCCAAGTATGATACTCATTAGAAGCAGCCCAAACCATGAATGTGATTTTATACCACACATCACCACCGGTTTCGGATTGTAGAGAACACAAACTTTCCAGTTCTACTCATTCATAGGAGATATCACAAGTTAGTGATAGTGATAACAAGCAAGGTATCACAAGGAAGCACCATCTAACAGGACCCAGCTTTTACAAAATATATTGAATTAAGCATTGCATTCACAAAATAATCAGCACCATAAGGCTCATACTTACATTTCAGGTGATAGTGAGTTGCCCTTGTAGTCCCCTAGCAAAAAAAGAGGACAGAAACGGGACCTTCTGGTGCCAATCCTGCCATGGCTGTAATGGAGAAGGTAAAACCAATAAATCACAAAGTCAATACACTAGTAATGATGACCAGAAAAGGAATACAGTAAACAAGGAATCAATAGCAAACTGGACATTTAGTGCTAATGCACATCATGATATATCACACCAGAAGCGACCATGTTCTATGATTATATCCAACTCAGAGAAAAGAGTAACAACATTTCAAGTAACCATTCGCTTAAGGAATGGACTCCACAATGGATCTGTAAAAAATCTCCAGCTCAGCATAAGCACTACATCAGTAAGTGGCATAACTGACCTAGAAGCTAAGGCGAGCCCGATTCTTTAATTTACTACTATAATTGTATGCTAAGGGCCCAAAAATGCACAACAGATAGTACTTATACATAACGGTACCAACTAAAAGCCTGAGCCGATCTGCTGCTTGGGCAAAACCTCTATCCTCTTCTCCTCATGAAGAACAGGGGAGAAGGGCAACAAGCAACAGATCCAATGAGAAAAAGGATTCACCTCAACAGCAAAGGTTAGCACACACATCTACTTCTTGCATCTCAAGATCCTTGTACTCTAAGCTCAATAGATGGAACAAAGATGGCCTTCTCCACACATAGACAATCAAATGGAACAAAGATGGCCTTATCCACACATACAAAATCCTTTTGCACACAGATCAAAGAGGATTGTAGAATCAAACACACGTAAAACAGAGAAAGAAGATTAACTAGATTATATATGCACAGTTCCATCCATTATCAGGAAATAAGCATACATTAACTAAGAAACTAGAACAGTGTGTGGTTTCGTGCATGACTAAGACCTCTGAAATAAGAACAGAGGTGCCATCATGTTGATTAAATTTCATTTTAGCACAATTTTTTGTGGAACCTGGTCCAAAAAACTAGTTCATTGGCCAAGTGTACAAAGAGGGTCCAAAGAGCTTACCTCTAACAAACCAACATAGATTTTCCACATACAACCAGTCCTAGGCACACTTGAATTAGGATGGAATGGAACCAACCTGCTTAGAGAAATGCAACATGACCAAAAAACTGGGACCTTCTGGTGCCAATCCTGCCATGGCTGTAATGGAGAAGGTAAAACCAATAAATCACAAAGTCAATACACTAGTAATGATGACCACAAAGGAATACAGTAAACAAGGAATCAATAGCAAACTGGACATTTAGTGCTAATGCACATCATGATATATCACACCAGAAGCGACCATGTTCTATGATTATATCCAACTCATAGAAAAGAGTAACAACATTTCAAGTAACCATTCGCTTAAGGAATGGACCGTAATAAGTGTGCCTAAACATGTTAAGTGCACTGGTGGATGTGTTGTGTCTATTTCCTTGCTGAAAGCAGCAGGCATAACAAACAGTAAGAGTTCAAGCATCTAATCTAACTTACATGAGATTTCTCTCAACCCAGTGCCAGAAGCGCCTTCTCTGCTCATCCAGTGCCAGAAGATTCTTGATCTTGAAGAACTTTACAAAAGCAGGCAAATTCTTTGATCCATTTTAGAGAAGTGCCTTCTCTAATCCATAGTTTAAAGACAATTCGACTTCTTGTCACAACAGCCTACCTATAAGAGATGAAAAACAAGATGAAACACTTCCCTTCTAGAAATGACAGACTTGGTTAGTTGACTCGACAAGATGGGATGTAACAAACCAAGGACAAGTATACAAATAGTTATTGCAATTTTCATATCTATGACCTACAATTTAGCCTTCTAGTTCTAATGTCAACAAAAGTAGCAGTGACACTACCAATCACTAACCCTAAGCAAATTCAGAACATAAATTTGAAATTTGCAGGTTTCAAATTCCGCAATTAGTACTTGTTGTAAATGCAATTAGTCATGATGCTAAAGTGACAAATCAAAAACCCAAGTTATTCGTAATTGCTAACCCTGAATTGGAGATCATATTGAGCTACAATAAATAACATGGGGGAATGATAGTTGCTACAAGAATAGACTGTATTCTAAGGGCCCCCAAAAATGCACAACAGGTAGTACTTATACAATTAGACCATTTCTTGAGATTGTGTGAAGAATAGAGATAAAAAATTACAAAACAGAGATGCATTCAACCAAGAACTGTATTCTTGAGAGGTAGAATAGAGATGGAAAAGGGACAAACCAAGGAACAAAATCCCTCAGCCAAGACAGCAAGCGCCCATATCTTGTATTGCGAATATACATGGCACAACCACACACTCAATATGTACAAAGAAAACATGTGGACGGGTGACTTATGCAAGTTACACACCGTGAAAAAGGAATTATCAAGGTTTTTGGAGTGTAAACTCGAGCCGCACCTTCTTAGGATGAAGCAGGTTGTCTTACAAATGTTTTCCTCCAAAAATCACAGACATCCTCTTGTTAGTAGAGGAGTAAGAGTAACCAGCTGTTGTACCAAACTACCTCCCAAATAGACCATTAAATTAGGACCTAAAAAGTATCAACACGATTATCAATGCTAGCTTCAAATGGTTCGAATACCAAGTCAAGTCAAAGTAGAGAAATATGCTACAATAACATTAAAGCAAGTGCGCGCTTGACACTGTTGATCGGCCGATCTACCTGCGTGGGGGAAGCCTCATGCAGAGCAAGGGAGAAAGGCACCAAGCAACACATCGAAGGAGAAAAAGGAGGAGTGACCTCGACAATAAAGGTTAGCACACACCTCCTGCTTCCTTCTCTAAGATCCTTGGATTCTGAGCTCAATAGAGGGGACAAAGATGGCCTTCTGCAAAAAAATCGATTCAAGTAGATTGCAAAATCAAACACACAGTCACAGACAAAATTAAGAAGATTGACTTAGGTTATATCTGCACAGTTGCATCCATTTTCATCAAATCTAACATTCATTAACTAACATAAGAACATAGGTAGTTTCAGGCCAGGCCAAAGACATCTGAAACAAAAACAGAGGTGCCATCCATGTTGATTAAATTTCCTTTTAGCACAATCTCCTCTAGGTATCTCTACTAATTAACTAACTCGTGGAGAGAATTTTTAGGCACAAGGCACAATACTTAGGCACAAGTAGTAAATAACATTTTTCTATGAAAGGACAAGGACAAAAATGTGGTGTGTGTAACACAAATCGCAATTAATAGATAAAAATTTTTCTATATGACAAAGACTTAGTTTCAGTAGGCACAAATCACAATAAACAGAGAAAAAAGTGAGTTAGCACAAATGACAACTAGAATTGCATGTGATCACAACTCAAATTGCAGTGTCAACGACTTGCAATTCACAATAAATTAGATTGCAACTATGCAACTGAATATTTAAGTTGTTTGGTTTCCATATGTAGTGCCATACTGGTATTACAGAGAAGTTGTTAGTAGAGAGAAGTTGGTTTCCATATGCACTGTCCTACTTACCAGTTATCGCATGGACACTAAACAAACTAAAACAAGTGATCTGCTGCCTTCTCCTCGTCAGTGAAAACACAAGTAGAGACTCCAGAACATAATTAGCACCAACTGAACCCCACAAGATATGCTCAGGTGCCTGAAAAGTAGGGTAGAGCATAAGTTATTCCTATTCAAACACATACACAGATTACTTAGATCAGCTAGCAGAAAAATAACAACCAGATTTGGCATCATAGAGTAGTTGCAGGTCCAATGTCACTACCTACAGCTAAGCCAACAAGAGTACATGCAGGTCCAATGTCACTACCTATAGCTATAGATCTCCAATGCATCATCCTCTCTTTTTTTACTATCAATCAGCTACCATGTACTTTGCTTGCATCTAGAAGAAGAAACATCAAGCACACCAACAAAGTTCTTGCACCATACAAAGTGACCGAACCTACCATACAAATAGACAGGAACAAACCTGGAGTCTTCCCAATCTTCATTATCCATTGAGGGTCCAGCAAATCCACTAATTCTTTGACCTACAAACAAGGCACAAAATTAGAAGAGGCCATTGCTATGGAATAACAAAGAACAAAGAGAAAACAAATTTTAGGATGCTTATCACAAAAAACAATGAACAATTCCTTTGTATGGAATGACAAGGACAAATATGACAAAAGACAAAAGACAAATGACAAAAGACACAAGTACAAGTATAATGGACAAAAATTTCTCACTAGATCGAGGCAAGCACAATGACAAAGGGACATTTTTTTCTATAGAAAGACAATAGACAAAAATTTCTCCCTAGATTAAAACAATCACAATGACAAAAGACAAATGACAAAAGACACAAGTACAAGTACAATGGACAAAAATTTCTCACTAGCTCGAGACAAGCACAATGACAAAGGGACAATTTTTTTTTTCTATGGAAAGACAATAGACAAAAATTTCTCCCTAGATTAAAACAATCACAATGACAAAAAGGACAATCTTTTTTATATGGAAAGACAATAGACAAAACATTTATCCCTAGATCGAAACAATAAGCACAATGACAAAAGACAATTTTTTTCTATAGAAGGACAATAGACAAAATTATCCCCCTAGATCGAAACAAGCACAATTACAACTACAGAGGGACAATCTTTTTTCTATGGAAAGATAATAGACAATATATTTTCTATGGAAGGACAATAGACAAAAAATCTCTCCAAAGGCCAGCACAACTACAAACCTATGATGGGATATAGCAGCACAAACACATAGACAAGAAACAATTATTTTCTATGGTAGGACAATAGACAAAACTCTCTCCCAAGACTAGCAAAATTACAAACCTAGAATGGGATGTAGCAGCACAAGCACATATACAAGAGACAATTTTTTCTATAGTAGGACAATAGACACAAAGCTCTCTCCCCAGGCTAGGACAATTACAAGTTTGAAAAATCCATACCGCAATTTGAAAAAACCAACATAACACAGCCAAGTTCAGTTTATTACAAGTTTCCCTACAAACTCAGAATAATTGCACATATTTATAACCCCAATTGCACAAATTCGTATATGCAATCTACTACTATCTAATGTGCAATCTATTGTATGCACATATTCAGTTGTGGAAACTGATTTGACCCATCCATTCCCTTGCATCAGATGGATTTTTTTTCACCCAATTGTTACTAGGGAACGGATGGTTCAAACAAATTTTACGATAGACATTAAGAAAAACTCACAAAAAAATAACATATTAAGAGGCATAACCTAGAGGCTGAAAAATTCAGACCGTACACAAGAAAATTGCACATTTATATTAGTGCAACTATTACTATTTGATAGTGCAATTGTTGTCTTGGCCATTAGGCTCCAAAAAAACAAAAGTGCCTTCTCCAACCATTTAGGTTCAATGCAAAATTTCAGATTCGGACCATCTAAAGTATATGGTATGCAATAAAACTCACAGATATAACACACTTATGCTATCTATATCAACATGTCATCTCGAGATACACACTGAGATACAGATGGCCTAGGTGCAAAAAGGGGCATCTTCAATTTCAGAGAACGCAAAGCTATCAGCTACAACAAGAGGAGCCATAAAAAAACATTTAGGTAGTAAGGAAATGATTTATAAAATACAACTAACAATCTGTGAAAAATCACAGGGTTACCTTAACTGAAAAGTGAGATATTAGCAACCAGCTGTGCCACAACATTAGCGTCGCATAGAGCCTGCTCATGGATAGAACCAAACATTAAGAAACTCTGTGGCTTCCCATACCCAGGCAGCAGTATTTCACCTTACATTCGGGATAACTCTTTGACTTGTTGATGCCTATATGGGGACTATAACCATGGTGCTCTCCGATTTCCATCACCTCATTAACCCTGAAACAAGACAAACCTGCTGAGATAACTGACAAACTTGAGAGCTATTTCATCAAGTGAAATGAGATTTATCTCAAGATAGTGTATCATAAATGACTGAATTGATCAAAAACTCAAGCTTCTGAGGTTTTGATCAGAAGTGCAAAACTTCAGAAGGTTGAGTGTTTGTAAAGAATAGCAGCTAAGCTAATTGAAGGTAATTGAGTGTTTGAACGGTGAGTAGAATTGATCGCTCAGATGTAATTGTTTTCTTTAAGAGATCACTAGATTAAACGAAAATTCAAACTCATCAAACCAAGAAGGAATTCATATAAACTAATTGAAGGTATGACTACCTGATAATTCACAGATCAACAAGTACAGGTAATGGGACAAAGCATGTCATTCAAAGCCATGATGACTTGGTCAGGCTTTCTCTTCCCAAAACTAGTGTAGAAGTTAATCAAACACTCCCAAAAGCAACATCACATTCCAACAAGTAATGGGACAAAGCATGTCATTAGAACATAAAGGATATTCATGATCAAAGTTAACAATGATATTGCAGGTTAAGATCTCTTACCGGATCAGACCATCATCTTTAGATTCCCATAGCTTAAACAATGAGTCAATCATTTCCATTTTCGGGGACAGGGTGTGGACAGAAGCTCTGTATTTCGAGATAAGAAAAACAAAAACAAAACAAAAACTGTCACAACAACTACTATTTATTATGTACAATAGAAAATTATAAAACTTATACTTACAGTAGCAATTGACAGTAGATCAGAATGTCTAGGAGACCCGTGGCTGACATCCATCCCCGTGGATAAATCGAAGAAATTCAAGAGGCAAACTAGCCTAACAGTTGCTCTATACCACAGGCACTAGGTCGTGTAGCGCATGGACAACACCATAAGATTTCCTGCAATGACCCGGAAACCTGACCTCGAATCCCCTCCTACACAAGCTCCCAAAACCATTCCTTACATCACGCATGATGCTACTTCCTGAGGACCAGTTGAGTTCCGCCAAAAGCCATTGCACTCCACTCCTAGCTGATATCCTAGTGGGCCTGAATAAGCAAAAGAAACAAGCGTTAGACAAATGAGACGTCTGCATATCTTAATATCTTAAACTAAAATGTTATATGCCACAGTGTTAGTGAGAGAAATTCGAAAAACATCCCTTAAATATTAAACCATCAGTGTTAGTGAGAGAAATTCGAAAAACATCCCTTAAATATTAAACCATCCAATTACATCAACTGTCAAAACCTACTACAAAAGAAATAACTAGCTGAATGGTAGCAGTTGGATGATAAATGTATGGATCCCAAAAAATGTTTCAGCTTTCTCTTAGGAAATAGATAGGAGAAACGTAGCAATCAAATAAAAGAATGACAAATTATTACAAGAATTTTAATACAAGAAACTGATCAAAGAGACAGACTAAAGATTAGTGACTAAAGAGCATAGGGGTCCAACAAACAGAGATAGAAGCAACAACTGCTTTGACTGAAATGTTATCCATGCTGCTAGATTGACATCTGAATGTCTACTAACAAATAAAGATGAAGAGCCAGAAACTCAAATAAGACTCATATAGTTATAGATGGTTCTTGTGATGTTACTATATATACTGCAGTCTCAGTCAAAGCACTATGTAAGAGTGCATTTTACTGTCAATTCAATCAGCAGTTTTGACAAATTTCACAGAAACAATATGGAGTTCAAAAACTGGCAAACAACCACACAAGTATTCTCAGTACCCATGATGATGACATGAGGCGTGAAGCTCCCATCGGCTGACACTGCATACCAATGCCATATTGAATTTGAAGACAAGAAAAAATACAATGAACAAAGGTGACTGAACAAAGGCCTGTTGTCTCACCTTTAGGGTAACATGAAAAATGAAAAAATAAATAAATGCATCAGACCCCCTACCCCAATCATTGGTTCTCTTGAATCAATTAGCACAAACAAATGGAATACAGGTTCAAACTGGAACCAATAACAAAGGGTTTCTTAGAAGAATAGCACATTGGTTGAACCCACCGGCCCCATACATCTATTTGCCACATGAGCATGCAAAACAATCACGACAAATACCATGCATAAAAGTAGATGATCAGCAATTTTTAACCTGCTATACATACTAAAAAATAGATGAAAATGTCTGCACAATAAGCCAAGCTCAGTCACAACTATCTTTGTTCATGATTTTCCTATGGTAGAGACACCACAAATAACTACAAGATTCTTCAGCTCACGCGGTGCTCAATAGTGACACAAGTAACACAACAATCACAAGAATCGCAAGAAGAAATACAAGTAACACAAGTAGAAACCCCTCCATCCAGTAAACAAAACAAAGGCTCAGATTCAAACCACCCTTCTTGAAATCCTAAAACTGATTGAAACCACAGTGAAGAGCAAAGCAGGCATGCATAGTATCCTATCCTATACATGAACCATGAGATATTAGATGCATGCCTGCATCCATGTTGCTCAAACTTCTTGACCAGATGCACAAGGCAGATGAAAAGGATAACATCAATAAAATCATTCTGAATCACTGACCAGACTGCTGGTTGATTTGCTTCCCCATGGCCATGATGTAAAATCACCAAAGCACATCTCCATGACACACATCAAATACACAAAATGCCATCAGTGCAAGGAACAAAGCAATAGAGATCTACCAAAACCACCAAAAATAGAAATCCTAAAAACAGTGACAAATCAACCTACCAATCATGCATGCATGTCATCACAGACTAGAGGACGACATCAAAAGCAACAAAACATCCAACGCTCCCACCAAATCCCCATCCACTCTTCTGTTTCCCCCTACCCATAGCATGCAACATCAAGCAACCCCCAACCACATCGAGACAGACAGAGAGGACATCCTGCTCCCATGACCGAAACACAACATCCCCAAATCATATATGCAACGGATTCCCCATTCTGGCCAAACCTACAACACAAATCATATGTGCATGCATCTTTTGAAGGTACATGCATACAGATCCACACAAATCCATTCCAGAAATAGCCATGCTACCTCATACCGCGCTCTCCGCTGCCATAGCACAACTAAGCGCTACCCCATTCCGGCGAATCCACCATCAGAGAAGCCATGAAATCAATGGAGTCGAAGCTAGCCACAACCACAAAAGCCCCAAATAAATCCGCACACCTACACGCCTCATGAACGAGCAGAGTTGCCTACCCTATCCCACCAAAATGCAAAAATCCCTAACCAAAAGCTACAGATCCATGAAGGAAATCCCAAATCGAAACAAAACCCTAACGCCTACACGAATCCTAAACAAACAAATCAATGGGATTCGATTATGCATCTTATCCTCGACTAGGAGACGGAAAAAATGAAGATCCACCGGAGTACAGGCAGGAGTAGGGGGTCGGAGAAGAAGGCGAAGCAGATCTAGCGCACGAGCACCCACGGTCGCCGGAAAAATGGCGTACGCCCGCGCCGGGAGGGAGAGCATCGCCGTCGCCGTCGACAAGAAGAATAGGAGACGGGAGGAGGCGAAGCGAGTGGGAAAGGGGGAAGTGACCGCTCGCAAACAGTGACAATAGCGGGTGCGGTTCCAACTCGGACCCGTTCCACAGACGGACCCGGACGCGCGTCGCCTTCGCTCGTAGCCGCTCGCCTCCGCCAGTCCACACGCGACGTGTCGCCTGGACAGAAAAGACAAATCCAGGCGACGACAAGATAGGAAAATTGTTATCACATTATAACCACCGACGTATACCAGAAAGAAGGGAAAGATGAATAATATTCTTCCTATATATATCACCCAGTCGTGCTAACAAAAATAACGTAAAATCAGATACCTAGAAAATCAATCTACGAAAACAAGGTAACCTACTTTCCATCCAGCACGTGAGCATGAGCATTGAGGAAGCCGGCGTCCGACGTCGTCCGACTGTGCACCAACTACAGAATCCGGCCGTGCGCCGACCAGGGATGTGATCCAGCCACATCGATGGAACTGAAGGACGGACATGTGCCAGTATTACGAGGACAAAAGGATGGTGTGAACGGAAGGACAGAGGTGCACCCGTATCACGATGTCAAAATGATGGTGTGAGGTGTTCGTCATTGTCGTCGTCATCTACTTCATCCATGTCTGGAGGAGATCGTGAAGAGGATCTACATCTAGAAAGGAAAGGACACGGATGGCGCGCCAGCTGTCCAAGTCAACCACTTAATTTCCTGTAATTCATAGCGCCTAACAGAACGTAGCAGCAAGGGACAACCCATACGGACAGCAAAATTGCAAAAAAAAAAAAAAATGGAGACATTTTCAAAAAAAAGAAATGAATGAATTTAGTAGAAAAGTACTTTATCGAATTCGAACCGATGACTTCTGTCTTACCAAGGCATTATTCTACCACCAAGTGAAAAGCCGTTTATCAGATTTGAACCGATGATTTATGCCTCAGCATCTACATCAACCCTAGCACTTGCCGCACCTGCAGACTAAAGGTATGACTATCTTGCTGGATTGCATAATTACAATTTAATTTGTCTCCTGCGACGTACATGATATGATTGATTAGGTATGATGTCATTTTAATTTTAGTGTGCTTAGATTACTTTGATCATTGGGTATATATTTCTTTATCAGTTTAATAATAGTGCAAAGGGAATACTTCAAGTTTACATGCTGAAGTTGCCGAAAAAATAGGAGGAGATCCACAAGGAGATGTACATCTTCCTAGGAAACAGGTGGAACGGGAATACCGGGCCACTAGTGCCATGACATCTGGCATCCATGGCTTCTACATCAACAATGATAGCACTGGCCGCACATGCAAACTAAAGGTATGACCATTTTGCAAGATCCTAGAATTACACTTTAATTTATCTCCTACTACATATATGATATGATCATTATTGACCATTATGTATAATTTTCATTTTAATCTTAATGTTCTTGGATTACTAGGCACAAACTAATTTTGATATAATCCTTATTGACCACGGGGTATATATTTTTGTATTCACTTTATAATAATGTAATTGGATTACTTCAAGTTTACATGCTAAGGATGTAAAAACATTTAGGACCATGATTCAGGGAATTACCAATAATACCTCCAAAAATTTAAATGATAATTCCAATAATATTTTTTCCATAAATAATCCATCTCTATCATTATGAAGAATAATACTTTGACTCCTAAGTTTGCATTCAAATAATCCATATATGACATTATGAAAATTAATATAAAGAAGAAGTACTTATATAATTTGTACCTAATTATCTGACTCAATTGTTACAAAAATTTAACAAATATCTTCTAAATCCACAAGTAGATGCTAATATAAGCTATTACAAAAAAAATAATTTAATATCCATAACTTAAAACTTAAATTAATACAAATATTTATTTCATAAGCCCATCAAGCATGGAAAATATCCTTAACAAACCATGCAGTAATGACACGTGCGGTTCACTTTAAGATTTATTAGTAGTCATGATGATAAATTTTGTAAGTCATTGTCTTGAAAAAATTCAAACATTTTGATAACAATATTATTATATCATATGAATATTAGTAACTTATTTAAGCATTATCTGTTTAATAAAACAATACTACTATGATATAATAAGTTCAACATTTTGAGTGCCTGCATGCTAAAATTAAATAACTATTTATGAGGGTAGGCTAAGACCTAGAATATTCTTTTAATAAAATAAAACATGAAATTTTTTGTATCAACCATACAATAAGCATTAAATTTCTAAATTGATGCATTTATAAAATAATAACTATATCAAAAGCTGAAATTTAAAATATAGATCTTCATGATATATCACATAAAGGGATTAATCCTAGAAATTATTCTCACAAAAAGCTAGAAATAGAAAAGATAGATGCTAAACTTCTTAGAAAAAACATGAAACGTTATGCCATCGAATTGGTAGACTAGAACAACCATTGTAAATAATAGTTGTTGTATCCAGCAACTAAATTTGGAAAAAAGAATCAAAATTTAGGTTAGTGCAGTTATATGATAGTTACGTTTAAGCAAATATTTCAAATCCTCGATTTGGCATAGGTGATCGCGTTATCCTAGATTTATTCCAGGATTTAACAGGGCTATACTTTCAGTGGTAGGCAACGTCTCGGTCAATAGCAAGAAGCTTATGCTGACTTTCAGTGATATGTGCTCATAGGGGTAGGGTTTGAGGACATTTTTTCATAGAGCTGACTGTGCATGCAAATTGTGGACGTCTACATTATACTATGTAATTCTAAAAAAGTGCTATGTAAGGAAAAAACATGTGGATATGGATGAAAAAGTTTAAATAAATAGGTAATGACTAATTTACCACCGTAAGTTTTTAGTCAAGCCGCACGCATGCACAGCCGCTAGACCGCAAGCCGCCCGCTTGCCATATCCCCCCCCCCCCCCCCCCAAATGCAGACCGCACGCCCCATCACCCCCATTCCCCCACTCTCTCTCGCCTGCGGACCGCAGCCTCCTAGCCGCTCCTTCCCGTCGCCTGCGGCCCCAGCGAGCTCCTTCCCATCACCTGCGGCCTCTCTCTCTCTGCGATGACGGCCTCCTCCGGTGAGCCTGCGTGACCACTGCCTCCCAGTACCCATTCCCCATCGCCTCCTAGCGCTGGCCACGGTGGATTCATTGGATCCAACCCCGTCCACGACGGATCCGGTGGCTCCAACCCCGGCCACGACGGATTCAGGGGCTCCAACCCCGGCCATGGCGGATCCAGTACCATCCATGGTGGATCCAATGAATCTAGCCCCGGCCATGGCGCCTGCGGCTGCCGACGCCCCATCAAGTCTCCGCCTCTTCTTCGACCGCATGTACCGAGGGACTTCGCCGGGCCCGACTGAAAGTCCCTAGTTTGGTTTTGGCTATTTGATGAAATCCTAGGACTAACCTTTTGATCTAAGTGGATGATTTAGATAAAGGTAGTCACAAGCAAATGAGGAATTCATTGCATAGGAGACATGACATAGAGACATGTGACTAAGAGGGTGAAGATCAAGATGAGGCTTGGCTCGATGGATCGGTTGCAAGAGTGAAAGGCAAGTGGAGGCTTTGAAGTGATGGATCGCGAGGCGGTGAAGCTTGAGCAAGACTCGCCGATGGACCGATGCAACGGTTGTTGGTATTTCTTAACGTATGCAGAGAATCCGCAAGCGTACAGAAAGTACCGTTGTAGCCTTCACCCGGAAGTATTCAGGGTATCGTATTTTCCACAGGGAACGGAGGTATTTCTCCTAGCTAATTCGTCCAAGGAACAACACAAAGGTAGAGATAGAAAGATGATAGAGATGGTTTCCTATAGCTTTTAGATCTTCAGGGTAGCATCGCCATACTTCTACTTGCTTACTTCGGGCACCGGCTTAGGCTTGGTCTGCCAAGCCCCTCCGGCTTATGGCTCTACGCCGAACCCGGACGTAGGGGAATGCTAAGGACGGACAGGGCTATCACCACCTGCCGCCATCCCCTCAACCATACGAGAACGAGGCAAACGAAGGTAGCGTCAGTCTAGACACCACGTCTACACTGACAACTACTACTCTAGCGTTGATCAAGGGTTGCCTGACTAGGAGGGCCCTTCTACTAGAGCAATCGCCACAAGGACGAACATCGATCCCGCAAACAAGAGAAGGTCAAGCTCAACTATACAAAAGACGTAAAAGACTATAAGTAACATGAGTACTTACTTAGCCAAGATCCCGCTAAGGAGCCAAGTAGTTGCTCGTAGAGGTACAAGCTCGGGGAGACACCGACAAGCCCGGCGCTTCCCCGCTCTCGCCCTCACATCTCTCTTTCTCACTCTATAGCTACTAGAGCATAGCCCTTTGAAATGTTGCTCTAGTGGTAGTGGTGCTCTTCTCCCTTGAGTGTTGATTGAATGAGAGGAGGAGAGAGCCTCCTTTTATAGCTAGAGAGGAGGGGGCTACTTGCAAATGTGCCATCCCCTCATGGAAGGTGGGAAATCGACCTTCCAACGTCGGTTTCAGGTACAATGCCATGGACGCACCACGAAACCGACCTCCACGCGTCATAATGGAACCGCCAGAGAAAGGTGGGCCCGTTTGGCTGTGCCCGGGGCGCGCGCGAGCCTCTGGCGCGCGCGCTCCAGCTCCGGAGCCAAAATGGCTCAAATTTGGTGAATGGGCATCTCTTGGCATCCTGAGTTGGGCCACGTTGTGTTTCAGTCGAGATGGGCTTTATTTGACGTAGGTCTAGTTCAGTCCTCTCTCGACTAGGCTCTGGTTTGCCTGACGACTGGACTGTCTGCCTTGGTGGGCCTTGTGCTGGATGCCTGGAATTATCCTTAGCC
This sequence comes from Themeda triandra, assembly GCA_018135685.1. Taxonomy (NCBI): domain Eukaryota; kingdom Viridiplantae; phylum Streptophyta; class Magnoliopsida; order Poales; family Poaceae; genus Themeda; species Themeda triandra. The sequence goes on from JAENPR010001123.1 coordinate 49,567, forward strand.
CAAACATGATGGCTGATTGGGTCTTCTTTATCTTGCTTGCCATTGGGCCAAAGTATGATTAATTATTTCTTTTATATTTCTCTACTTTTGGCCCGATTGAAATGCATTTCCGGAGTTGCCTTCCTGCAAATGACAATCTCCGAAACTCATGGAATATGTTAGTGTAAAGCCCTATTTACTAAGTTTGGGGTTGATTTTATTATCTTATTGGCGGTCTAAAATGTGCGATAAGGACCACCAACAACAGTGAAGAGCAAGTGAGGTCAAGATCGATGGACGGAGAGTATCACATGATGATATGAAGTGGATCATATCATTTGAAAAAGCAAAATGGGCTCAAGGCAAAGGTATAATGCAATAGGGCCATTTTGTTTTGCACTCAAGACACCATAGAGGGTGTGAGTGATTTAGAATCGATAGCCGAACTATTAAGAGGGGAAGTCTTATCGGTTATTCGATACACGGGTGCTACTAGGTTGATCATGCATATAGAAGCATTTAGAATCTAGTGAGCTAATTGGAAAACCTTTGAAAATAATTGTGAAAACGCTAACACACAAGCACATGGTGATGTACACTTGGTGGTGTTGGCACATTTGCAAAGGTGCTGGAGTTTGCAGGGTAGAAATGGCGCTTTCAGGAAAATGAAATGCTTATGTTCTATTGCGTTGGATGCAAATTGTTGGTGAAAACATGCTAACTCTAGAGCACAAGTTGGTACACTTGTTGGCTAGCATGTATGTCCAATGGTGGAGAAGTTGGCATCGTCGACGGCTTGCTTATCGAGGATTTACAAGCGTCGGACATTGGTGCCGTGAGCGTCGGATGTTGGGGCAGCGTCTGGACCATTGTGCGACTGAGCGCTGAGCTGGAGCTGCGTCGGCACGTCCGACAGTCACGCTTCGGACGTGTGATGTCTGCGTCCGTTAGCTGGCTGTGTTGGTGGCGCGTGTGATGGTTGAACGCGTCGGACACTGGGCTGAGCGTCCGACGGTGGGCCGTTTTTACACGCTCTCTAGACTGCTTCCGGAGGTACTGTACAACGTCCAACGCTGGTCTGCGGATGCGTCCAATGGGTGGCACAACGGCTAGTTTGAATCTAATGATTTGGCGCGCAGAAACTAAACACGTCGGGTGCGTCCGACGCTTGGGCGTCGTGTTCGACGGTCCCGACGACAGCACAGTGAGCGGTAACAGCTAGTTTATCTTGAAGGGCTTATAAATATAAGTTGGCCGGATCTTGGCCAGCTCTCTTGGCATTTTTACACTCTTGACATTCTTGTGAGCTGAGGCAAACCCCTGCTACTCATCTCTCTTGCATGGCTGCAAATCCAAAGTGAGATTGAGTGATTCCAAAGTGCATTTGCATGTGTGATTGCATCTAGTGGCACTTGTGGATTGTTTTGCTGGTGGATTTCTTGTTACTCTTGGAGAGTACCGCTCCTAACCGGCTTGGAGGTTGTTGGAGGCATTGGCAAGAGAAGGTGATTGTTCTTGGCCACCTCCGGTTGATTTGTGAGTGGTTCTTGTGCTTTCGTTGGTGGAGCGCCAAAAGCAACTCTATTGGAATGCGCGTGTCTTTGAGCTACCTCACTTGAGAGTGGTATCTTGCGGTGCCTTGTGGGGCTTGCCTTGAGGGGCAAGTGACTTGAGGGTCACACCGGGGAACCATCTAGGTGTTGGTCAACACAACTGGTGAAGTAGCTTGTCGGTGCACAAGTGAACACTGGGTGAACAAATCATTGTGTCTCTTGTCTCCCAGTGATTGGTCTACATTGTGTGATTGTTGCCTCTTATGATTGATTCTTTATCATCTTAGTGATTGGCAACATCATCTCTTCAATATCGGTATAAAGATCATCATCCTCTCTCTAGCTCTTACTTATCTTAGTTTACCTTGTTAGCTTGTTTAGCTTGCTAGTTGAGTAGAAGTGCCCTGTCTAATATTGCTAGCTTTACCTCTTGATCACTAGTTGTAGCTCTTGTGTGTGCTAGTGATCTCATACTAGAATTGCTTGGATAGGAGGCTTGCAACACACCATAGGCTAAGCAAAACTTGCATATCGCCGTTTGTTATTCTAACAAGTTTGCTTAGTGGCTTTTGTAGAAATTTTTATAGGCTATTCACCCCCTCTACCAATCTAGGAACTTACACCGATGCTCGCCGGCGAGGAGCACCCACCAGGTTCGTTCGCCCAAGTCTTCATTTCACCTTCCTGCATGTTGCGCGAAACCGAGCTCCCCAACCCTAATGTGTGCTTTTTTTTTTTTTGCTATCTGTGCGCTTCCGTTCGTCTCGCCTCGTCACGACCTATATGGTGCCACCCCAACCATGCCACATCTGCGCTTCCCCACGACCGCGATGGCGCGACCGTCTCGCGGCCGTGCGACCGTCTATTGCCTCCGAATCCGATGTTGGGAATGGAGTCCAGGCGGGTGTGGGCGAGCTGGTGCCCGTGCATTGGGGTGGAGTTTGCTGGCTAGGAAGAGGCCAAGGGAACATGTGGTGGTGAGCAGCATGCAGAAATGGTGAAGGAGATCTGCTCCCGCTGTGACCGCGTGCCTCCGCCATGAGCTGAGCGCTGTGCAGGCCGCTTCCGCAACATACAGCTGCTGGTTTGCCCCCTAGCCCTGCAACCACTCTCTCGAGCTTTAGTTAGATTTTTTATGTGCTCCCAGGTGCAGCCATAGCGCTGTGTAGCACAGGCGATCAGGATAGTTAGATCTTTACTGCCTTGTTTTAGCACTGGGAACAAGATGCATGACCCTGATTCTAGATGTGGTTATTTTTCTTTCACTTTGATGTGTTTTTCAGAGGGTGTAAACTAAGTGTTTGAGATGCAGTGTTACAGCATAAGTGTGTCCATCCTGGACATGATAATCCAATCTAAAACTTTACTATTTTCGTGAGATGATAGCTGGTTCACGTGAACATTTTCTCATGAAGTAAATCAAACTATAGCTGAATGCCAATGCCATTTGTCTATACATATTATTTTTGCAGTACAATAGCTAACTTGGCTGCAGAAATAGGATTTTAGATGAACCTGACAACTTATTACGACTAGAATAATTGAGGCTGCTACATCATGACATGCAGGCAATTTAAGTGTTACCTGTTAGCAATTTTAGTGTCACTTGTAGGCAACTTAGACTAAATCAACAAGCAAATTATTTATATTGGATAAGCATTTTTTGTGATATGTGTGTGTGTTTTTCATAGTTTTCGCCCCTGATGTTTGTTCTGCTAGAACAACTAGAGTTCCAAGCATACATGCATGTGGTACTTTTTTTTGGAGTGATATGTCCATATTATTTTGTACACTTTGCTTAGTTGGCATTGCTTAGTTCAACACAATAAAATTGCTCAACTCAGACAAATGATGTTTCTGTCCTGCCTTGTGGTCATATACATTCATGTAAGTGCCTGAAAGAAATGGAGGAGCACTGCCAGTAAGCTATTTTTGCCTGTCCCTTTAGTATGCCTTAGTTTACTAGCGACTAGATTCTCATGGCTTATAAATCTCCAGGTTTGCATGCCCCCTTTGCTCCAAGTCGGTTTGTGACATGTCGAAGGCATGGGAGAGACTCTACATGGTAATTTTCTCTTCTGAGAACAAACAATAGCTTTGTCTTGTGTGTGCGTCTCGTTAACAAAAATATTTGTGTTGCCTAACATTTGAACTCATGAACTAGACAAAATTTTAGGCACTAGAATAACAAGCTATTAAATTGTTTAACTAGTGGTATTAAATTGCTTTACTTGTGATAGTACATTGCTTAACTAGTGATATTAAATTGCTTAACAGATATTAAATGTGACGTGCATTTTGTGGTTCTTCTATATTTTTGCAAGTTGTGTTTTTAGCACACTTCAGTTTTTAGTTTTGGTTGTGGTGTTTCCAGCTAGTGGTTAGCTCTTACAGTAGGCTTTTGTATCTTTGTGTTTTTGGGAGTATTTGCTGATTTTTTTTTTTTTTTTTTTTTTTTTTTTGCTTCCATGGGGTATTAAGAAATGTCATATATAATCACATGAGTAGGTAATGATCACGCCTGCTAGCTTCAATATATATTATTGAACTAAATGAACACACGCTATGGTGAACCGGTCTTTCTTTGTTTAGTAGGTTTTAGTCATTAGGTTCAGTTAGTTTTAAGTTCTGGTTGTGTACTTCTAATTCATGCAGTCTTACTGTACACCTATAAGAACTTGTCACTCATACTCTGAATGGCAAGCCTACGGAACTGCTTTTTGGAAAATACTAAATTAATTTTTTGAATCTATTGAATTGGCTATCTGAAATTATTGAATTGCCTTTTTCATCTAACACGATCTCTCTCTCTTTATTAAGGTGCTGCTTTGTTGTTAGGCAAATGGTTACAGATCAGGAACACACTGCTTCTGTGCCTTCAGAGGGTGCTAAGGTATTTCCACACGATCAGATATTGTTCTTCATGCTGACACAACATTCATATAGCTATGTCATCAATGTTGCCGATGGTTTGAGCGTGTAATTGCCACTCCATTCACCACCCTATACATCTATAGCTTATTTAAGAAGTGTTAATTTAATTTATTCTGTGCTTTGGCTGTGAAAGCCAGAAACCGATAGTTGTAAACTCATATCCCAACCCCTACTGCTATAGAGTAAATGGAGGAGTTGTTTCAGTTGCACCCCCCCTTTTTGTGCTATTTTAACTATTAATTGAGGCACAATTAGCATCCTAGCCGACAAGGTTACTGTACTGACTACCATAAGTTCCATAGTAACTCTATTCATACCTCAATAGTAACTCTATTCATACTTATACTTGCCTTTTTCAGAATACATAAATGTGTGCTTTCTTAGTCAATATTAAACTATATTTGTCTTTTTAGAATACATAAATTGCTTATTTAAGATGCATAAATTGCATTTTCGGAATACATAAATTGTGAATTAGTGTAATTGCTCAGTTCAAACTATACTTGCCTAGTAGTTAAATAATATGTGTATGAGGTGCAGCTTTCAATGGAGTTAACCATGTGCTTATCTAATGAGCTTATCTTGTATGGAGTAAACTATATTTGGTCATCCTCATCTTAGTTGATTTAAACATTTCTTCCTCAGTTTTCACTATCATCTATGTGCTTATCTTGTACTTCTATAAAATTCAAGGTGTGAGACCATCAAGCATCAAAATGAGCATATTTTTACATCTCTATAGGAGTAATGAAGCATTTAACAGAAGAAAGCTCAACACGATATGTATATCTATAGGAGTGGTGCATAGCAGATCTGCTTCAGTTAGTATGAAAAACAATTGAATTGCTTACATTTTCGGATCAGATCTGCTTTATTAGGTGAGGCAAAGAAACTGAAATGCTTCTAGTAGAAGATCTGGTTTTTTTTTCATTATTGTGTAATTTCTGGTATTTTTGGACTCCCTTGCTGGAACGAAAAAATAAACAAGAGCAAAAACAGGGGTGAGGGGAAGGTTACAGGTGTGAGGTCCTGCCTCTGGTGGGCCAGGAAGAGCGCAGCTTTTCTATTCTTCCCGCGCACATGCACATGGCCACTGACCCAAGACGGAAAGTGGACTTTTGGGTTTTTTCTATAATTAGTTAATTAGTGTGTGCATGCTGTAAGACTAACGTACCCCGTGGATGGCTAAAGTCCAAATGACTTAATATTTGAAGTGTAAAATGAGATAGACTACTCACCCCCGCATTGCGGGTCCACTGTCGACTCGGGTAGCTTCTACTCCCTCCGTCCCATTGAAGATGTCGCCCAGGAAGCGTGTTTGTGAGAGGGGCACGGATTTCCAACGACATATTCAATGGGACGGAGGGAGTAGATTGCATCGTCGCTAGGTTTTCGTCTCTGTCCTCTGAAAATGACTCTTCCTTGTTAATGTATGCCCGACATAAAAACAAAACAAAACGAGTGGACATAACTGATTGTGTGCCTAGCACATATGAGTACGATGCTCACGTATAGGGGCTATATATTCTATCAATTGTACGCAGAAACTCTGATTGACTGGAAGTCGTCATCATTCAAACAGCCGCAGGCAATAATTGTGCAGATTATTACATTTTGGTGGCAGTTTCCATCACCAAGCATTAATTCCTTGAACTGCTGTAACAAACACAAAGAAGACTACAGATAACAGGACGCGCGACTTGTGCCAAACAAGAACACAACTATCGTAGGCTTTTGCAAACTCTCCATTCCAAATCACCGGGCGAGTTCTGTGCTCAGTGCGGCAAGATTACTATAAGATCCCGTAGTTCCGCCCTCAGTGCTGGCGGTGCAGCTATGCCTGTCAACCTCAACCTTGAGGGCCATTTGCGCCTCAGCGCTTTCTGGCATTTCATCCGAAAATTGCCGAAGCTCCACAGCGACCTGTGCCATGGCCGGCCTTGCCTTACCCGGAACTGTGATGCATCGACTCACTAGCTTCGCAGCTGCATAGATCAGTCCCAAGCTCGCTTTCTCGACAATGTCAGGGTCTAGAAGATCACCAAGGGTGCCATTTCCCATCCTGTCCTGAAACGTTGTGGTCAGGTTCTTCCACTCTTTGGCCTGCGGGTTCTTACCAGTCAAGAGCTCGATCAGGACGACCCCGAAGCTGTAGACGTCGGTCTTCTCGGTTATCTGGAAGTCCTGCAGAAACTCAGGGTCAAGGTAGGCCAGCGTGCCCTTGGGCACCACCTGCACGTTGTCGTTGATAGTTGAGCACCCAAAGTCAGACACCTTGGCGACCCATCGTTCGCTGAGCAGAATGTTCTGCGGCTTGACGTCACCGTGGAGTGTCGGGTGGGGCGGCCTGTGCAGGTGCGCCAGGGCCTCCGCGGTCTCCGCGGCGATCCTCAGCCGGGTCGGCAGCGTCACCCGACGCCGAGGCCTGCCGTAGAGCAGATCGCCCAGGGTCCCGTTGGGCACGAACTCGTACACCAGCATAGGCGCTTCGAAATGGAGGCAGCAGCCGAGGAGCCTGACGATGTTTGGGTGGTTGACGCGGCATAGCACGACCAGCTCCTGCACGAACTCCTTCGTCCTGGTCTCATCAATTTGCTTGCATCTCTTCACCGCGACTGTGTTGGATGATGCATCAGCAGCAGCAAAGCCGAGAGTGGCCTTGTAGACGCTGCCATGTGCTCCTTCCCCGACGATGTAGTCCTTGTGGAAGCCACGTGTGGCCTTCAATAGGTCCTTTCTATCATACAAGGTGAAGGCGATGTTGTTGTCTTCTGTTCGGAGAATTCGCAACAGCATTTGGCCTCCGTGCTGCTCAAAGTAGCCTTGTCTTTTCTTGCTCGCCTTGTGTCGGAAAACTTCGGTGGTAAGAAAAGCAATCAGGGCAACCAAAAGTCCGACCGAAATTCCTGGAGAAATGTGGTTATCAGAAATTAATAATGTTTTGCAAGATCAGTTGTTACTTGTTAGTGAAGATTATGTAGTTACTAATATATAGTGTGGTCAACAATCTAACTATATATAACTGGTGTGGGAGCTCTTCATCAAAGACTCGTAGGGCGCGGCAATGCTCACATTGGTTGTTTTTTTTATGTAATACCGACGTAAAGATCTTTTGCTAGGCTGGTCCAGCTACGGCTATGCATGTAGACCTCCTTTGGCACTCATTATGCGCATTTGTATGTTTGTCTGAACTCTTCTTCTTAATATAATGGTACGTAAATGTTTTGCGTATTCGCAAAAAATACTATATATAAATACTAGCTATAGTCAATGTAACTCTATAAGAGACGACGGGCCTTGCATGATAATTCTAGTATGACAGCATTTTTATGTCACAAAAAGATTCCGTTTATGACAATTTTGCTGAAGGTAACGGATGTTTATGGAGTCATGCTTTAGTCATAAATGCCAGCTCGAAATCGTCATAGCCTACTTCGTGATACGTTCGTGCTGACAATAATGATATGCTTGACTGTCATAATCATGTGGTTAAAATTTTGTGGCAATTTCATATTGGTCGGGTCGTGCTCTTAGTAGTGTCTCGACAGCGATAACTGCCTCTTCGCCGGCAATGGCAATAGGAATCTTTTGGCAATTATTGGCCACACGAACAGAGTCAAAGCATCCACGGTCCTCATAATGCAATGTCTTCTCGCTTTATGAGGCGTTGTTGGCCACTACAGGAAAGGGTTTACGCCTGTTGCATCATTCAACATGATAGGTGGTAGACAAGCCTCTCTATGCCCAGGAAGAAATGGAGGCATGTGACTCGTGCCTCTCTCTCCTAGGATGGATTCTCTCTTGTTGGCATGCAATGGACACCAAGGTGAGGATAGATCGGGGACGACAAATACAAAGGAAACATCCACCTCTGACAGTTTGTTCCTGTTCCGTATATGCACCATCAGGGATAGTTTCAGTGCTATCGGCCACAACAACGAAGGAAAGAACGCCACACCTTCAATGATTCCAAGATTAAGAATGTGAGACGCTAGAGTTTCTTTGGTAGCCAAAGAAGTTGTGAGACCAATCTCTTTGAACTCCACTGGCCTCGCTCTCCAATATATAAGGCTGGGTAGAGGCCGTCGTCGAAGGGGGCGAACCCTAGATCAGAACTAGCATAACACTCTCCTACCATCTCTTTCTTATAGTAAGAACTTACTTGAACACACTAACATAAAGAACTCTCTTGCTAGACACAATGCTCTGATGCATGAAACCAAAATAAACCGCTCCATGCCTAAGTGTTAACAACAGAAATCCCACAAATTGACCCACAATGGAATACTAATTACAAGCCATGGTCATGAACCCATGACAGTTGGCATGCCATGTACGGAAGTGTCATGTGTTTTCATAGATCTTTTGTGGCTCATGCTGCCACAATTGCTAGAACCTTTTTTACTTATAGGCATCGTTAGAACCTTCATTGCCTTGGTATGTACCCTCCTCAAGCTACTCACAAGGGTTGGCTCTAAGGATAACTCTGATAAGGCTGACAGCTACTACTCATAGCATGATTAATTTTTTTCATTCAGGCCTAGCCCTATGATGAAGGATCGAGATCACGTTGCTAGTGCTAAGCCCCAGCCAAAGCTCCAGAAGGCGATATAATGCAAGCTGACCTTCAAGTCTGATCATGGGGAGCTTGAGCGGCAACACGAGGACCTAGAGTACCTGCAACTGAATGACATCCATGACCTCACCCGTGCATCTAGCATAACATAAACGATGACTGAAGGGCTTGTAGAACCCATACGGTGTCAAGAACTCACAACCCTCTCGGTGAAGACCACTGCCCAAGGCCAAATGCTCTAATGCACCCATGCATGAGGATAGGAGCCACTACAACTCTACCAGCAACTCCGACTAATGGTGTGAGGTGTGAAGCTCAAATGGGTGTGGCGAGGCGAACACGACCCACAACATCCACTTGTCCACGACTGGTTCATGGAGCACCATGACACTCAAGACATGATCGAGGCTAGGAGACGTGCCAGAGAGGAACTGCCACAATGCCACTTGTGGCTCATACACCCTAACTATCTAGGGAACCAACAAAACACTACTACAGATCTGATATTCAGTACCGACCAACGAGATCCTATCATATGGTTATGCTAAACTTAGGATCAATGGTTCTCGACCGAGGGACCCCTCAGCCGACCCCTCTAGGATCACCTAGTGGCTCGGGGGCTACACACATCAGGTGCGCACGCACGCACCCTTAGGCCAAGGAAATAGGAAGAGTGAGCATGCCCGCCACCTCTGCTCAAGGCTTGGGGGCTCTACCGAGCCCCACGCTCGTGACCTACAATGGCCTGGAATTGATCCTTGGCTCCTTCCTGGCCTTCAATGCTAGTGAAGGCTTGGGCGCAAGAAGATAACTCACCAAGCCACCAAGGCTCAGGGGATCCCAAGCACTGCCCCTTTGATGCAGCTCTGTCGCCCACTGCCAAGAAAAGGTCACGCACAGGGCATGACACAAGGAGACAAACTCAAACTCCTCAGCCTCTAGGGGTTCTGCCCTCCCGGGCCCATGCGTCAGCCTACGAGCTAGCCTCCCTTGCCACTAAGAAGACTGGGAGACCATACATAGCTGACAGAACCTGACACATAGGGTGTCAGAGCAGAGTAGTCGAACGACGCCCAAAGCTTCTTCAGCTCCACGACATATTGATGGTCCAAAAGGCGCTGCTACTGGACCCTCTTGGACTTTAGCACATTTAAACCATGGACTAATCTCCCAAACTGCCTTGTACTCGACCTACCTTAGAATATAAGGGGAGGTTGGTGAAAGTCCCTAGTTTGGTTTTGGCTAATTGATGAAACCTAGGACTAACCTTGTTTATCTAAGTGGTTGATTTAGAGAAAGGTTGTCCACATGATGAGCATATTGAATATGAAGCATGACATGTGTCATGTGATCAAAGATGAAGATCAAGACGATGCTTGGCTCAATGGACCGGTGTTGAAGGTGAAGGGCTAGTCGAGGCTTCGGAGTGAAGGACCATGTGATGGTGAAGCTCGGGCAAGACTAGGCGCCGATGGACCGTTGCACGGTGAAGGGCAAGTGAAGTCGAGGTCGATGGATCGAGACGGTCACATGATGGTGTGAAGTGTTCATATCATTTTGAGGAACAAAATGGGCTCAAGGCAAAGGTATAACCGATAGGGCCATTTTGTTTTGCACTCAAGACACCATAGAGGGTGTGAGTGGTTTAGGATCAATAGCCGCACTATTAAGAGGGGAAGTCTTATCGGCTATTCGACGCATGGGTGCCACTAGGTGAATTCATGAAGTGCATTGCATGTAGGGCCTAGTGAGCTAACCAAATCCTTTGAAAATGATTGTGAAAGGCTAACACACAAGCACATGGTGATGTACACTTGGTGGTGTTGGCACATTTGCAAGGGAGGCGATGTTGAAGTTGATTGTGATCAACTTGGAGAAGAGAGAAAGGTTTGGAAAACTGCTTTGATCCTTAATGTTTGGGATCATGAGGATATGTTGGTTGCATAGTCCTTTGAACAAGCTTTCCAATGAGTCTAAGAACATCGAAACGGAGTTCGAAGCTAAGAGATATGGCCTCTTTAGTACGGGGTGGTCTTTGGACCGGCGGAAGTTCCGGTGCACGACCGGAAGTTCCGTTCGAACAGTTTCCAGGAGCAACCGCGCGCTCCGAAACACTTCCGGTGGATGGCCGGAAGTTCCGGTGGGATGCCGGAAGTTCCGGTGGCTGACCGGAAGTGATACGGCAGTTCTGGAGCGTGCGCGTGCGAGGAAATGGTTCGGGCTCCGACCGGAAGTTCCGGTGGATGGCCGGAAGTTCCGGTGGCTGACCGGAAGTTCCGTCCCCGTGTGGACCGACTCACGTGTAACGGCTAGATCGGACTAATCGGAAGTTCCGGTGGACTGTCCGGAAGTTCGGAAGTGGTCTGACTCACACGCAATGGCTAGATCTGTGGACTGACACACGCGTAACGGCTAGATATGGATTGACCGGAAGTTCCGATGGGTTCCCCGGAAGTTTCGATGGGCCAATCCGAGGCGAGTTTAAAAGGGATTTGGCCGGCCGTTGGAGGATCTCTTGGCCATTCTTTCACTCGTGTGCATCCTTTGAGCTGAGAAACTCCTCCCACTCTTCTCCCTTGCTTGGTTGTTCATCCAAAGTGAGATTGAGTGAATCACCTAGTGCATTTGCATTGCTTGAGGGCATCTAGTGGCACTTGTGGGTGGTTTCGCCGGTGGATTTCTTGTTACTCTTGGAGAGTACCGCTTCTAGCCGGCTTGGAGATTGTTGGAGGCGTTGGTAAGAGAAGGTGATTGTTCTTGGCCACCTCCGGTTGATTGTGAGAGGTTTGAGCTCACCTCGTGGGGATCATGAAGAGCATCCTAGTGGATTGCGCGTGTCGTTGAGTACCTCGCTTGAGAGTGGTTTCTTGCGGTGCCTTACGGGGTGAGCCTTGAAGGGCTAGTGACTTGAGGGTCACACCGAAGAACCATCTAGGTGTTGGTCGACACAACCGGTGACTAGCTTGGCGGTGCCCAAGTGAACACCGGGTGAACAAAAACAATTGTGTTCATCTTTGTTCCCGGTGATTGGTCTTCGATTGTGTGTTGTCATTGTGATTGATTGTTCATCTCCTTGGTGATTGGCAACCTCGACTCGACACGTCGGTATAACAAGCTCCTACCTCTCTTGCATTACTTTGATTACATTCTTGCAAAGTAGAATTGCTTGTGTGGTTGGTCGGGAACCACTTCTTGTGTAGACTAAATCCCGTGGGTAGAATTGCTTGTGTGGTCGGTCGGGAACCACTTCTTGTGTAGACTAAATCCCGTGGGTAGAACTTTTGATCACTAGTGGTAGCTCTTGTGTGTACTAGTGATCACCTACTAGAATTGTTTGGATAGCAGGCTTGCAACACCTAGTAGGCTAAGCATAACTTGCTTTCCGCCATTTGTGTATCTAACGAAGTTTGCTTAGTGAGTTTGTAGAAATTTTTGTAGGCTATTCACCCCCCCTCTAGCCATCTAGGACCTTACAAGTGGTATCGGAGCCGAGGTCACCATTTTAGTGCAAGGCTTAACATCCTACGGTGTTAAGATGGCTCAAATTGTGTTCAACCATGTTGGGGGCAAACCGCCTATGTTTGATGGAGTTAGTTCTTTTGATCATTGGAAGAGAAAGATGATCATGTATATTGGTTCAATACAAGAGAGAGTCTTGCAAGTTACATTGCATGACTATGCTATTCTTGATAATGATCATCTCACCGATGAAGATAGAGCCAACACAACATGCAATAGAATGGCTCTCAACACCCTATACAATGGCATTGATACAAAGGTGTTTGAGGGGATCAAGGACTTGGAGCGTGCAAGTGAAGTGTGGACAAGGTTGGGTGAGACCTATGAGGGCACCAAGGTTGTGAAGAGTGCCAAGCTATATGGACTCAAGAGTGAGTTCGAGAACTTCAAGAAGAAAGAGGATGAAACCATCATTGAAATGTTTCATCGCTTACAAGTGATTGTGAATGATCTCAAGAGTTTGGGGCACAAGACAAAAGATGAAGACTTTTGTCACAAGTTCTTGATTTGCTTGCCGAAGAGCTTCAAGATGTTGAAGCTAATGCTACAAAGAGATGGGCTTGAAGATAAGAAGCCAAATGATTTGCTTGGTGAAGTCTTGACATATGACAAATTTGATCAAGATGATGAGAAGGTGGAAGAGGAGGAGAAGAAGAAGAAGACCGTGGCATTCCAAGCCACATCCTCCAAGGGCAAAGCACCAATCTTTGAAGAAGAAGAAACTAATGAGGAAGATGGTGACTTTGAGATTGATGATGAGGCACTTGCTCTTGTGGTAAAGAAGATGGGTCACATGTTCATCAAGAGAAGAGGCTTCAAGAGGAACAACTTCAAGAAGCAAGAGCAACCAAGAAAGTGCTTCAATTGTGATAGCACAGAGCATCTACAAGCCGAATGCCCATATGAGAAGAAGAAGAACTACAACAAGGGCAAGTTTGAGAAGAAGAAGCATGAGGCCAAGATGACACTCAAGAAGGGCAAGAATGGTGCATTTGTGGTCACTTGGGAGAGTGACAATGATGATGAAGATGAAGATACAAGCAACAAGGCTATGGCTTCCATCGCCATCAACAAGAAGTCTTCATTATTCTCTTCATCACCATCATGCTTCATGACCAAAGAAACCAAGGTACAATATGATGATAGTGACGATGATAGTGAGATGGAATATACTCACGATGTTGATAATGTTGATGATGATGATGAACCTTCTAAGGATCAATTATATGACTTGATGCAAGAAACTAGAGATATAGCTATTGCCAAGGAAAAGGAGTGCAAGAAGCTTTCAATGAAAGTAGAAATACTTGAGAAAGCCCTAGGTGAGCTTATGACCACTCATGAGTGTCTAGTGGAAGACCATGAGAAACTTGGTGATGCTCATTCTAAGCTTGAAAAAGCTCACTCACTTCTACTTGAGCAACAAGCCAAGAAAGTGGTGGTTGCATCATGTGATATAGGCCTTACTTGTGACATCATTGATGAGTCATTTTATCAACCTATCATCATGACAAATGCTAACCCTTCTTGTAGCACATCATCCACCACCACCACCGACTCTATCTCTACTACTAGTGATGGCTTCACTTGTGATGCTACACTTATGGTTGAGAATGAGACCCTCAAGAAGGAGGTGGATAAGCTCACTCATGCCTTAGGCAAAGCCTATGGTGGTGAGGCCCGCTTGCTAAAGTGCTTGGGTAGCCAAAGGTTCTCTCTTAACAAAGAGGGATTGGGCTATACCCCCAAGAAGGGCAAGTCGGCCTTTGCAACTCCAAAGCCTAGCTTTGTGAAGAGCAATGGTCGGTTTTGCTATAGATGCAAGCAAGTTGGGCACCTAGAGCAAAATTGCAACAAGAAGCAACAAAACAAGAAACTTGACAATGCTATATCTTTTGATTCTTGTTATGTGCTTACCAAGGGTGTGAAAGGTGTGCAAGCTAAGTTTGTTGGAACACCCATTGTTGGCCCAAAGAAGAAGGCTATTTGGGTACCAAAGAGCTTAGTTACTAACCTACAAGGACCCAAGCAAAAATGGGTACCTAAGCTTCATTGATTTGCTTGTAGGTGAACTATAAAGCCGGAGGAAGGCATTGGATCATTGATAGTGGGTGTTCTCAACACATGACCAGCACATCAAGAATGTTTGATTCAATTGAGGAGAATGATAGTGGCATTGAGGCAATCACTTTTGGCAATAACAAGAAAGGCAAGGTTGTTGGCTTGGGCAAGATTGCAATTCAAATGACATGAGTGTTTCCAATGTGTTGCTAGTTGAAAGCTTGGATTTCAATCTTCTCTCGGTGGCACAAATTTGTGATCTAGGCTACAAGTGCATCTTTGGGGCAAATGATGTTGAGGTAGTTTCTCTTGATGGCTCCAACTTGGTGTTCAAAGGCTTTAGATATGAGAATCTCTATCTTGTTGATTTCAACACTAGTGAAGCTTCTTTGACAACATGTTTGATATCAAAATCAAGTTTGGGTTGGCTTTGGCATAGAAGGCTTGGGCATGTTGGCATGAAACAATTGAAGAAGCTCACACAACACAATCTTGTTGAAGGCTTGAAAGATGTTGTATTTGAGAAGGACAAGTTGTGTAGTGCATGTCAAGCCGGGAAGCAAGTTGGAAGCTCACATCCAAAGAAGAGCATAATGAGCACATGCAAGGCATTTGAGTTGTTGCACATGGATCTATTTGGCCCAACTACATACACAAGTATTGGTGGCAACAAGTATGGGTTTGTCATAGTGGATGACTTCACAAGATTCACATGGGTATTCTTTCTTAGTGACAAGAGTGAAGTGTATGACACCTTCAAGACCTTTCTCACTAGAGTTCACAATGAGTTTGACATGAGAATCAAGAAAGTGAGAAGTGACAATGGGAGTGAATTCAAAAATACAAGAATGGAAAAAATTGTGTGATCACTATGGCATTGGTCATCAATTCTCGGCCAAATACACTCCACAATCAAATGGCCTAGTTGAGAGGAAGAATAGAACATTGCTTGATATGGCTAGATCAATGCTTCATGAGTACAATGTTAGTCAATCATTTTGGGATGAAGCAATCAACACGGCATGCTACTACATCAATAGGCTCTATTGTCATATTTTGCTAGAGAAGACCCCATATGAATTACTTCATGGAAGAAAGCCCAACATTGGCTATTTTAGAGTGTTTGGTTGCAAATGCTACATCTTGAGGAAAGGCACTAGATTGGGGAAGTTTGAAAAGAGATGTGATGAAGGGTTCCTACTCGGTTATTCAACTACAAGCAAGGCTTATAGAGTTTGGAACAACTCAAGTGGCATTAGAGAGGAAGTCCATGATGTGCAATTTGATGAAACCAATGGGTCATAAGATGAAGATGAGAATCTAGAAGATGTTGGTGGAACTCAATTGGTTGAAGCTATGAAAAACATGGACATTGGGGACATTAGAGCAAAGCAAGTGATTGATGTGCAAGATGATAAAGATGAAGTGCTCAATTCTCCATTGAGGCAAGCTAGCAATGCTCAAGTGCAAGATCATGGTGCTAGTACATCAAATGAAGATAAGTCAAGTGATCAACCAAACTCAAGCAATCAAGTGCAAGTGCTACAACCACAACATGTTGCAAGAGATCACCCAATTGATAGTGTCATTGGTGACATTAGAAGTGGTGTGCAAACAAGATCAAGAGTGGCTATGATTTGTGAGTATGCATTATTTGTGTCAACTAAAGAGCCAAAGAAAGTTGAGGAAGCCTTGGATGATGACGATTGGATAATGGCAATGCAAGAAGAGCTCAACAACTTCACAAGAAATGATGTGTGGGAGTTAGTTGAGAGGCCAGAGGATCACAATGTCATTGGAACCAAATGGGTATTCAAGAACAAGCAAGATCAAGATGGTGTTGTGATTAGAAACAAAGCAAGACTAGTTGCACAAGGCTATACTCAAGTTGAAGGTCTTGACTATGATGAAACATATGCTCCGGTGGCAAGATTGGAGGCAATAAGGATTCTATTGGCTTATGCATGTGCCCACAACATCAAGTTATATCAAATGGATGTCAAGAGTGCATTTCTCAATGGGATCATCAATGAGCTAGTATATGTTGAGCAATCTCCCGGTTTTGAAGATGAGAAGAAGCCCAACCATGTGTACAAGTTGAAGAAAGCTTTGTATGGCTTGAAGCAAGCACCTAGAGCATGGTATGAGAAATTGAAGACTTTTCTTCACTCCAAGGGATTCATTATGGGCAAGGTTGATACTACTCTATTCACTAAGAAGATTGGTAATGATCTCTTCATTGTGCAAATATATGTTGATGATATCATCTTTGGATCAACCAATCAAGCATATTATGAAGAATTTGGTGAAATGATGGCAAAAGAGTTTGAGATGTCCATGATTAGTGAACTTAGCTATTTCCTTGGTCTTCAAGTCAAGCAATTGAAGAATGGGACATTTGTGAGTCAAGGGAAATACATAAGGGACATGTTGAAGAAGTTTGTGATGCAAGATGCAAAGCCAATCTCAACTCCAATGGGCACCAATGGGAATCTTGATAGTGATCATGATGGCAATATGGTGAATCAAAAGGATTATCGGTCATTGATTGGAAGCCTACTCTATGTCACCGCATCAAGGCCGGATGTCATGTTTAGTGTTTGCATGTGTGCTAGATATCAAGCCTCACCTAGAGAGAGTCATCTCACGGCCACAAAGAGAATATTGAGGTACTTGAAGCAAACAAGAGATGTTGGATTGTGGTATCCCAAGGGGTCAAAGTTTGAATTGATTGGATATTCGGACTCCGACTATGGTGGTTACAAGATCAATAGAAAGAGCACAAGTGGTACATGTCAACTTCTTGGAAGATCACTTGTGTCATGGTCCTCAAAGAAACAAAATAGTGTGGCAATCTCTACCGCCGAAGCCAAATATGTTAGTGCGGGGAGTTGTTGTGCACAATTGCTTTGGATGAAGTCAACTTTGAAGGATTATGGCATCAACTTCAAGAATATGCCATTGTTTTGTGATAATGAAAGTGCAATCAAGATGACACAAAACCCGGTTCAACATGGAAGAACAAAGCACATTGACATAAGGCATCACTTCATAAGAGATCATCAACAAAAGGGTGACATTTCCATTGAAAGTGTGGGCACCGATGATCAACTTGCCGACATTCTCACCCTTGCCACTTGATGAAAGAAGGTTTTGCAAGCTAAGAAATGAATTGAACATTCTTGACTTCTCAAACATGTGTTGAATGCACCCCACCACTACTTGACATGCCTCTCCTTCGATAAAGCAAGGTACTATTGATTGACATGTCATTCATGCTTAGGATTATACTTGTGGTAGCACATGTAGACATACAAGGTGCATTTGGAGCATTCATGATAAATCAAATGTGTTTGATGTATATATGTTTACCACTATTGTTTCTATGCTTTGCTTGATCTAGTGGTGACATATGACATGTTTGTGGGCTTGCAATCCTAGTGTTGAATCTAGAATATTTGCTACAAGTGTTTAATTCAACATAGGTAAGATAACCCTTGTCATGAGGTGTGAAGAAGCTTGTCTTTGGTTCAAACCGAATTAAATGTCTTTGGCAAGTGGTCTAGATTGAACCAAATTTTGACTAAAGTTTTGTTTACTCCATCAAAGTCCTTTTCTCTCCACAATTTGATCCCATTTTTGGGCAATTGTTGACAAAGGGGGAGAGAAAAAGATGATTGAACATGATAAAGGGGGGTAAATAAAATTTTGATGCACACAAGAAGGGGGAGCAAGCTCATGAACAAAGTTGTTGCATTTGTTTGTGCATTCTCATATGGCTTGCTCATGGCACCTAGTTTAAAGTTTTATACAAGTGGTGTCTCCTTGCTTGTGTGGTGCAATGCTAGTATAGGACTTGAATGGTGAAATGATCTACTAGCATGCATAGGTTGTAACTAGACTCCCCTTGCTTTACAAGTTGTTCAAGAACTTTGCTTATATTGTTGATCTCACGGGGTTCTTGAGTTTTTGATGGATGTCTAGTTACCATATGGTGCTAAGGATGGTGTAAATTGCAACTCCGATTGGTATCACGCTTCAAAGGTCCATTTCTTACACCTTAGCATCATTTTGGTAGAATTACTCTCCCCACACTTTTATCCATGCATATGTGCAAAGCTTCAAATCCAAACTCTATGCACATATGTAGGGGGAGCAATACTACCAAAACCGAACTTGCTATAGTTGTCCAAATTCCTCTTGTGAGCTTAATGATTGGACAAGTATGACAAGTTCAAAATCTTTATTATAAAATCATCTTTGTTGAGGTTGTCATCAATTACCAAAAAGGGGGAGATTGAAAGTCTCTAGTTTGGTTTTGGCTAATTGATGAAACCTAGGACTAACCTTGTTTATCTAAGTGGTTGATTTAGAGAAAGGTTGTCCACATGATGAGCATATTGAATATGAAGCATGACATGTGTCATGTGATCAAAGATGAAGATCAAGACGATGCTTGGCTCAATGGACCGGTGTTGAAGGTGAAGGGCTAGTCGAGGCTTCGGAGTGAAGGACCATGTGATGGTGAAGCTCGGGCAAGACTAGGCGCCGATGGACCGTTGCACGGTGAAGGGCAAGTGAAGTCGAGGTCGATGGATCGAGACGGTCACATGATGGTGTGAAGTGTTCATATCATTTTGAGGAACAAAATGGGCTCAAGGCAAAGGTATAACCGATAGGGCCATTTTGTTTTGCACTCAAGACACCATAGAGGGTGTGAGTGGTTTAGGATCGATAGCCGCACTATTAAGAGGGGAAGTCTTATCGGCTATTCGACGCATGGGTGCCACTAGGTGAATTCATGAAGTGCATTGCATGTAGGGCCTAGTGAGCTAACCAAATGCTTTGAAAATGATTATGAAAGGCTAACACACAAGCACATGGTGATGTACACTTGGTGGTGTTGGCACATTTGCAAGGGAGGCGATGTTGAAGTTGATTGTGATCAACTTGGAGAAGAGAGAAAGGTTTGGAAAACTGCTTTGATCCTTAATGTTTGGGATCATGAGGATATGTTGGTTGCATAGTCCTTTGAACAAGCTTTCCAACGAGTCTAAGAACGTTGAAAACGGAGTTCGAAGCTAAGAGATATGGCCTCTTTAGTACGGGGTGGTGCTGGACCAGCGGAAGTTCCGGTGCCTGACCGGAAGTTCCATTCCAAACAGTTTCTGGAGCAACCGCGCGCTCCGAAACACTTCCGGTGGATGGCCGGAAGTTCCGGTGGGATGCTGCAAGTTCCGGTGGCTGACCGGAAGTTCCGATCTGAACAGTTCCTGGAGCGTACGCGTGCGAGGAAATGGTTCCGGGCTCCGACCGGAAGTTCCGGTGGATGGCCCGGAAGTTCCGGTGGCTGACCGGAAGTTCCGATCTATGGACTGACTCACGTGTAACGGCTAGATCTGGACTAACCGGAAGTTCCGGTGGACCTGTCCGGAAGTTCCGGAAGTGGTCTGACTCACACGCAACGGCTAGATCGTGGACCGACACACACGTAACGGCTAGATATGGACTGACCGGAAGTTCCGATGGGCTCCCCAGAAGTTCCGATGGGCCAATCCGAGGCGAGTTTAAAAGGGATTTGGTCGGCGTTGGAGGATCTCTCGCCCATTCTTTCACTCGTGTGCATCCTTTGAGTGAGAAACTCCTCCCCACTCTTCTCCCTTGCTTGGTTGTTCATCCAAAGTGAGATTGAGTGAATCACCTAGTGCATTTGCATTGCTTGAGGGCATCTAGTGGCACTTGTGGGTGGTCTCGCCGGTGGATTTCTTGTTACTCTTGGAGAGTACCGCTCCTAGCCAGCTTGGAGGATTGTTGGAGGCGTTGGCAAGAGAAGGTGATTGTTCTTGGCCACCTCCGGTTCATTTGTGAGAGGTTTGAGCTCACCTCGTGGGGATCATGAAGAGCATCCTAGTGGATTGCGCGTGTCGTTGAGTACCTCGCTTGAGAGTGGTTTCTTGCGGTGCCTTGCGGGGCGAGCCTTGAGGGGCTAGTGACTTGAGGGTCACACCGAAGAACCATCTAGGTGTTGGTCGACACAACCGGTGACTAGCTTGGCGGTGCCCAAGTGAACACCGGGTGAACAAAAACAATTGTGTTCATCTTTGTTCCTGGTGATTGGTCTTCGATTGTGTGTTGTCATTGTGATTGATTGTTCATCTCCTTGGTGATTGGCAACCTCGACTCGACACGTCGGTATAACAAGCTCCTACCCTCTCTTGCATTACTTTGATTACATTCTTGCAAAGTAGAATTGCTTGTGTGGTTGGTCGGGAACCACTTCTTGTGTAGACTAAATCCCGTGGGTAGAATTGCTTGTGTGGTCGGTCGGGAACCACTTCTTGTGTAGACTAAATCCCGTGGGTAGAACTTTTGATCACTAGTGGTAGCTGTTGTGTGTACTAGTGATCACCTACTAGAATTGTTTGGATAGGAGGCTTGCAACACCTAGTAGGCTAAGCATAACTTGCTTTCCGCCGTTTGTGTATCTAACGAAGTTTGCTTAGTGAGTTTGTAGAAATTTTTATAGGCTATTCACCCCCCTCTAGCCATCTAGGACCTTACAGTTGGATCTTAGAGGGGGCAGACGATTCATTCCACGCTTGCTGATCACTCCACTAGGATGAGCATTTTGAGTTCGACTATTCCACCAGAGGGGCGATCCTAGATGACCGCATCACTCTGCACCGATCCACTCCTTCCGAGCATCGAGGGCAGAGCAACCCAGAGAGGAGGCATTAAGAGCTCCTCCAATGCTCCCATCATCTTCCTCATCTTCGACAAGGGGAAGACTCCACTGGTGGTGAGGCAACCTCAGGATTAGCACCGAGCCAATACCTACCAAATCTGTTCCTACACTGTGTTGTAAGCCTCCGATTTTGGGTGGTTTTGAATGAT
Source organism: Themeda triandra (assembly GCA_018135685.1). NCBI lineage: Eukaryota > Viridiplantae > Streptophyta > Magnoliopsida > Poales > Poaceae > Themeda > Themeda triandra. Next base: position 71,083 of record JAENPR010001123.1, read on the forward strand.
CATAGACTACTGGACATAGGGCATTATCGGCCTGAACCAGGGTGAACAGTTGCGTCCTCTCTGTGGTTCTTATGTTCTTGAGTCCACCCGAGCCACCGGAATCACGTACTCTAACACCAACTTGAATGGCAATGCTTGTCGCGGTCCTGACCCTGCGACACTGGCACCGATAATGGGTCATCACTGCCGGTTTTTTGCTAAACTTGACAGTGGTACCATTGACAATGATATGCTACACAAAAAACTTCATAACTTTCTCATACGATGTTCGATGAAGATGAACTTTATATAAAATATGTAGTACTCGACGAGCTGTAGAACTTTGTAGTTCAAACTTTTTTATTTGATAAGTTTGGATATCCAAATATATACCATAGGATTTTGTAGCGTTAATACCAAAGGAGTCCATATGCTCCATACATAAGCAAGTGTGAAGTGGTAGTTAAGTATCTCGGATGTAGAAGCACCCAAAACAAAATTTGTAGATCTCAAAAAGTTATGCAACTTTGTAGTTCACAACTTTTTCATTTAAAGTCATTATGACGCACGTAATAACAATATAATAATTCTGAAAATATTAATATTTATGTTGTAGTGTCATTAGACGAGTCTTTGATTAGATGAGTCTTTGAATACATTTTTATAATAAATTTATTTAGAGATACAAATATTGTTAATATTTTCTATAAATTTAGTCAAACTAGCATGAACTCTATAGTGACACCCTTTTTCGGGACGTTGGGAGTCATTGAATGTAGTAGGATTTGTATAAAAAAATGATGACATACATAGTCTAGCTGCGTGCAATTGAGCAAGTTAATTCTTTAGTTGTTACCAGAAACATCAAGCAGGGACGGGCCTAGGTATAAGTAAGGGTATTCAATTGAATACCCAAATTTTCTGCCAAAAAAAAATTGTACATAGAGTGTATGTATATATACTGAAAAAAAGAAGAAATAAGAGTAAACGAATAATATGTGAGGAATTCAGTTAAAAAATGTTGATATATACTATGCAATTATATCTATGCAGTGTTGTGCATGCCAAATTTTAGGTTTTATCAAAAATATAATTATACTCTTCTATATTTTGAATACCCACCCTTAAAATCTTGCGCCCGCCACTAACGTCAAGTCAGTTGTGGTTCGACACTCCCTACGTTCTAGCAGCAGCAACGTTAATCTGAAGGCCCTCGAATTACTGTTGGATTTTAAGGGTATTATGTACGTGTCTATTTTATTTTTGGTAAAGAAAATTCGACAGCAAGCCAAACTGAGCTCAAACACGTGAACCTGCGAGTTATATAAATAAAAATTAATGTGCAGCAGCTTAAGGAAAATGCTCGTACCAGTGGCCACTCGTGCTCGGACAGGGAAGGGATCTTTGTGGCATTCTGCAATAGATGCGTTTCCTTGGGTACCTTTAGGACAATCACAACTGAATGAACCATCTGTATTCGTGCAATCTCCGTAGCATGGGTATTTTTCACGGTCAAGGCACTCATCAATATCTGCAATAAGCATAACATACACGTTTCAAAACAAAATGCCAAAGGATCACATATATATATGGTGTAGTATACTCTCATGTGTGATGATACTAACTACACTTACTTTATATAATACTATAATGGAATTATAACAATATACAAGAAAAATGGGGGCTGTATTAAATCTTTTCGCATAAGAAGATTTGGAGTGTCTTGAAATGAGCATATAAACATATTCAAACTAATAAATGAGGATGCACCGTGCACAAAATGATTTATTGAAAATATAGTAGTAGCTATACCTGAGAGTAGAAAAAAGATCATCATATACATAAATAAAATTTTTTATATTATTTGTATTAGATCTCCTGTTTCATTAAGGTTGAGAGTTAAGTTAAACCACCCAAAGGATCATAGTGTGTAGGCTGGCATATGGTAGTATAGACTTGGACACAATATATATGAACACTACCGGCCAACTCTCGGACAATTTGTTAGCGAGACGGTAGCAGCGGTGCGATTGGCTGCAGCACTGGATTGGGTTTGCATGGGGGCCATGCATAGATCTTTCAGTGAAATAGTGAATACAGATTTTAGACTTGTTTGGTATAACTTTACCAATAGCTTTATGACGTGTTGTGAGCTGATTTCTTTCTTTTCTTTTTTCTTGCCAATGATTGGTTTTACAAACATCTTCATGCATGGGCTGAAGTTGAAAAAGTTAGCATATCCTAACTTCACACCATTAGTGGGCCCAGTACAAACAAATGCTGATTTTACGCCGCTCAAGGATGCAGTGCACAAGCTCGGCGGGGGGTGCAGACACCGAGGTTACCAGCTGCCGGAGCACGGCGAGCGCAGCCACCGGGGCACCGGGCCTCGCAGCCTCCACGGAGTAGACGCCGGGGCTCGCTGCCACAAGGGCGCAGCCGACGAGGCGCAAGCCGCTGGGGCTCGCGACCTCCAGGGCGTAGCCACTGGGGCTCAAGGCTCCCCCGGCCGGGGGCGAGACCGCTGGGGCTCACCAGGCATGGCCGCCAGTCTTCGCGGCTGTCAAAGAGCAACCACATGACTCACAGCCTCCGGGCATGTCCACCGGTGTGCAAGACACTGGGGCTCAAGGCTCCCCCGGGCCGGGGCGCGACCGCCGGGGCTCTCGGCCGTCGGAGGATGGCCACCAGGCATGGCCGCCAGGCTTCGCGGCTGTCATAGGGCAATCACATGGCTCACAGCCTCCAGGGCATGTCCACCGGTGCGCAAGCCACTGGGGCTCCTGGCCTCTAGGGCTCACAGCTCCTCCGGGGGCGTGTCCGCCAGTGCGCAGCCAATGGGGCTCGTGGCCTACTTGGGCAGCTACCGGTGCTCGTGGATGCTGGGGGTGTGAGAGCCGGGGAAAGCGGGCATCGGCATGTGGATGGCAGCATGGAAGAGTGAGTTACCGTGAGGAGATTGTGAAAAAAATATAAGAAACGAAAAATTAATGGCACTACAGTCATTTTATTCTTTTTGTCTACTACGTGAAACTGTTTTAACAAATAGATTTTCAGAAAAACTTTAATTTCACTGAAAAAAGCGCTCATGAAGTTGAACCACAAAAACCGAGTTCACTAGTGAAGTTGAGGTGTGCCGACAGGGCCTTAGTTAATATATCTACTCTTTACTGATGCGGCATGAATAAAGGAATCTAAATCTGTAACTACTAAGCATTGAACTAATCTCATCTAACATATAGCGTGCAAAATAACGGGTCCGCCACACTCACATGTTACTGTACTGGTAACAGTGCATAAGCACAGTAAACCCGTTACCAACAGTAACAGGCACGGGCTTGATGAACAGTACAACCCGGATTTGTGCAGTAAACCCGTTATTGACAGTAACGGGTACGGGTTCGATGAACAGTACCGACCCGACAAGAAAACCCGTTACCGGCAGTGATGGTAACGGGTACGGGTGTGATGAACAGTGTCAACCCAATAAGAAACCCGTTACCAACAGTAACGGGTGCCAGAAAAAAAACCCAACCCACCCGTGCAAGCGCACGGGTGCCTGCTAGTATATAATAAAATTAAATATTTGCCTGAGTTATATATTTTTCGTATTTGTAAGAATCGAAGTGAATAGCTATTGTATATAACCAGATAAAAAGGATTGTGAGATATATAGTACAACAGAGAGGCTAGGAAGTGGATTCACCTTGGCAGCCGTTAGGAAGGTAAGGATTGCCGTGGAAGCCTTGGTTGCACTTACAGATGTAGCCTCGTCCGCTGGCTGAGTCAGAGCAGAAGCTGTTGATGCTACGGCACGCGTATCCTGCAAGGTTTCTGACTGCCGTCGTGCAGTTGTCCTGCCCGATGGACCAGTCAAGGACCACCGGCGCCTTTCCTCCACGGGAGCTGTTGAACAACTCCAACGTTGAGGTAATATTGTTGATGAACTCCTGTGAGGAGGAGTTGTTGGAGCTGGGTGTCGATGACGGGAAGCTGGACGAGTCCATGAGCACCGCGAAACTGCAGCGACCATATTCGTGCACGACGGTGTCCGTCATAGGGAAGCCATAGTTGAACGTCACCTGGTAAAACTGGTAACCCTTGGGGATGGACGACTGGCAGCATCCCATCCCATTGCAAGGGTTTAGGGAGATCTTGCTGTTGTAGCATATGGACATGCACCAGGTCCTAGTGTTAAGAGCACCCGTGCTTGTGAAGTCGTCGATGTACGCCATCGCCCGGCACCCTACCACCGTGAACTTGTTGGCCATGCGGGAGAAACTGTAGTTGCCCAAGCCCCAGTCGTACGAGGCCGACACTTCTTGCACCATCGTCCCAGACGCATTGTCGTAGCAGTAAGAAGAGATCTTGTTGAGCACCTTGGCTTTACCTTGCTCCAGAGAGATACTGAGGACCTCCACTATAGCTTCTTTTGCTTGAGTTTGTCTGTTGAAGGTAACCATGAACGGCTTAAGGACGCCGTTGCCGGTGTCGTTACACGAGATTTCGAATCCCGGCAGCCAGCAGCGACCTTCTCCTATGCCGAACGGGTAAGGGATGTCCACGGCGCCGCATGACGTTTGACAGCCCTCAACACCACTACTACCCTCTCCGGCAGCGGCGGCGAGCCATGACGACATCAGCACCACGACCACCACCGCGCTGAGACACACTAGTCCTGCCACTAATGCTGATGAGTGGGATGGCATGACTGAAACTAGCTAACTAGTCTTCTTGAGCTGGTGATGGACTGGGAGCTCTGCTCTCTATGTAAGTGCCGGGTACTTGTCTGAACATTTTATTTGCCAGGATAGGATCGTGCTTCTGTCCAAAGTGGAACGGGGACCTGTCACCTACCGCCGGTGTCAACTTCAGGGTAACTGCAGATGAACTGCTGCAGTGCGGCTTTTGTTTGCGAGGATTCCAGTTTGGTACCCATAGCAGCCTTGGTTACTCAAAGGCGCTTTGTCAGCAATGGTTGTTCATCATTGCCCCAGTGCGGCTTTTGTGGAATAATGGATCCACTTTTGTGTGAAACTTTGGCCGCAGTGCACTTCTGTCAGCATCAGCTTTGTGGAATAATGGATCCACTTTGTTAAACAGGTCCGTGTCAGCATCTTCCACTTTGTGTGAAACCGAACCTAGTGAAGACTAATCCTTGCCCTTGTCGGACGCATCAATTATGAGACCTCCTGTTTACCCATCAACACGTGGATCTTTTGGTTTTCAGGCCATATTTGGATCAGTTTTGGAATCTTAAAACCCAATTTGTGTCTCTAGTTTCTAAAATCTAGATTCTGAGCAAAAACTTGGCTTCATTTATTGCTCTATGAGTCACAAGAAACTGGCAAAAGCTTGATATCAGTAGCTTCCTGGTTTTTAAAAGTCTAACAAAAATTGAAAGAAAAAACTAGCCGGTTCGCATCCCACTCAATTTCTAAAAGCCAGTGTTGACGACCAAAAATGGCAGAGGAAGGATCAACGCATGTCGGCAAGCCAACGGACGGCGAAACGGAGGTTTCCGGCGCAAGTCACCAGCGCGCGGACGCGTCCTGGGAGCCGCGCCCGTAGCGCCGGACGCGGTCCAGTAAGTCCCGCGGGCGCCCCGGGCGCCGGACGCGGCCTCGCAGCGCCGAACGCGCCTTCGGGCGCCGGACGCTGGGCTGCTCGCGCGCACGCGCGCCCTCAACAGCGCCGGACGCTGGGCCTCGGGCGTCCGGCGTGCGCCGGACGCACCACAGAGAGGCTCCGTGCGCGCGGGAGCGCCGGACGCGCGCCCTTCGCGCCGGACGCGTCCGGCGCAGTTGACGGGAGAAAACCGACTCCGTTACAAGTTGGTTTTTGGTAATTTTTGGCGTGGGAAACTTGATGGACGAGTTTTGGGAGAGTTTCCTACTGAGATAAGACCACCCCCCTATATATACGAGGGGATTATGGCCGATTGAACCCATCCAATCAATCAACACAAAAACACAACACGATCGATCGAGATGATCAATCTATCTCCTTCTTTTTCGTCTACTCCTGCCCTAATTTTCTAGCTGCTGTTCGGTGCTTCTCTCCGCGAGTTCTCCGGCAATCCTAGGCGCCATCCGTTGGTTCCTCGGAGATCCCCTACGTGCATCCTCCCGACGGGTCTTCCCGGAGGTTGTTCTAGGGTTTACCCTCCGACGACGGGCTCTACATCGGCTTATCGATCTCTAGATCGGTTTGCCGGTAACGCTACGTTGTCGTTGCAGTTGCAGGTCGCTTCAAGGCACCTCTAGGGCGTCCAAGGCCCACTACCGGTGCGTTGACGGATTTCTTCGTCAACACACTTTTTGGCGACTCCGTTGGGGAAGGCTAGACGTCGTCTTCAGTATCCATCTACCGACATGGGAGCAGCCAAGATGGTGATTCAAGCGGTGATGACCGCACCAACGTCAACCCCAAGAACATCATCTGCCCACAGAGCATGGACGAGCTTCCCGATGAACTCCGTAACAAGCTCCAAAGACAACTTGACGCCGTTTGCAAGGCTTTCTTTGAGAGTTGTAGCAAGGGGCGCAAGGACAAGGTCAAGCAGTACAAGGAGCCGGACTACACCGGGGCGCTGGTGTCTTCATCATCTTCAGGGGATAAGGTAAGCACAGAGAAACCACCCAAGTTTGATGATCCTTATCCTACGCACGCTGATTTTGCCGCTATGCTAGATGGACAGAAAAAAGTTATAGATGGTAATTTAGCTACTGCGGTAAATATGATTATGGCTAGGTTTGATAAGTTAGAAGGTAAAACAAACGATTCAGATGAATCGGATGTTGAGGAAGTAGAGTATGAGTATGGCATGCCTTCTAATTATTATGATAACCAAGACCTTTATGCAAAGGCAAACAAGAACAAATCGGTCTTCAAAACACATAAAACAAGTAAGACCGATTATGTTGATCCTAAGCCCATTGTTACTTTTTCTGGAGATTGGGGTCGTTCTAAACGAAACGAATCCCATCGAACAAGTAAGTCTTCGGCGGGAGAAGCAATCCTCCCAGACCCGCCGAAGTCACCTAGTGTTATTCCTCGTCAAACTAGTTCTAGGGCAACTCCTTCTACCGATTATACAGACACATTTAATCGGTTTAGGGAAGATTTGTCTAAATCTCTTGAGGAAACGTTAGGTGTATCCATTAGGCCTAACAAAACTAGTTATCACAAGCCATACCCTGTGCACTTTGATTTCATGAAAGCCCCCGTAGGTTGGAAAGTGCCGGATTTTCAGAAATTTAGTGGTAGTGATGACAAAACATCTATGGAGCATGTAAGCATGTATTTAGCTCAACTAGGTGAAGCGTGTGCCTTTGATTACATGAAAGTATGCTATTTTCCTCTATCTCTTACTGGCACCGTTTTTGCTTGGTTTACTTCATTACCGCATGCACCATTTGTTCTTGGGCCCAATTAGAAGAGAAATTTCATAGCCACTTTTATAACGGGGTCCAAGAAACTAGATTGTCACATCTCACATCGGTTCTTCAAGGGCGAGATGAGCTTGCGCTTGATTTCTTCAAGAGGTGTAGGGAAATCAAGAACCGATGTTTCCAATTAATGATCTCCGAGAGAGATTTGGTTGATATTTGCTTTAATGGTTTACATTCTAGGATTCGTGAGAAACTGGAGAATGTTCAATTTAATAATTTCAACCACCTCGTCGAGAAGGCCATTTACTAGGAATCGCGCCTTAAAGAGTCTCGTGAGTCATACAAGTCTCATCGTTCGAACATGCATATACGTGATGTTGTTTGGATAGTTCGGAAGGTGAAAATGGTGAATGCAATGCCGCTGAAATTAGGTGGCCAGCGAGAGAACAAGCATGTAACTTGTCCTTCCCTCAAACCGATTCAAAAGAATCGGGGTGAGGAAGTTAAATTTACTTTTGATGTTTCTAAATGTGACCGCATTTTCGATGAATTGCTGAAAATCGGACATATTAGAATTAATTATACTATGCCTTCTCCGGATGAGATTAAGAAGAGAGCTTATTGCAAATATCATAATTCTTATTCTCATGCCACTAATGATTGCAATTATTTCCGTCGACAGATACAATTGGCCCTTAATGAGGGACGATTAAGTCTTGTAGAGATGGAGATTAAGCGGAATCCCTTCCCTAACAACAACACCAATACTATTGAGGCGGGGACTCCGGCTATCTTGATTCGTCCCGAACAAGCCGATGGAGCTAAAGGCAAGAATGTCATCATCGGCGAACCACGTCCTGCACCGAATGTCCGAAAGAATTTGGGGCGGCAAGTGGTGATGGAGAAGAATCAAGATGGCAAGAATAAGCATACAATCACCGCTGGATCAGCGGAGGCTTTGAGAAGGCAACGATGGTACGAAACCCAGGCAGCACGACAACGGCCGGCTCAGCCGACCCCTCCGGTCGGCTAAGCCGACCCATCAAGCAAGGTGGAGGTGCCCAAGGCTGCTCCCACCAATGGTGGTCCTGATACTTCCAAGTCAGCCAAACCGATTGATGCAATCGGTCAAACCGGCTCACAATCCCCTAAAAGTTCCGTTACTTCCGGCATCCATGTGACCCGCACATTCATTCCACACAAGCCGGAGGTAGGAGTTTGGAAGGAGAAAGAGCAAAAGCTTAAGAAATTTGTGGTAAAGCCACTTTGTACTTTTGATCGGCTTATGACAAAGTACAAGCAACAAAAGGCCGATTCTGAGAAATCGGCCGATAAAAAAAGAGAGTCTACGCCTCCTAAGCGTGAAGATGATGATAAGAGGCAAAAGGCTATGACTCTTTCAGCTGGTTCTTATTCATAGGTTGCCCGTTCGCGGCCATCTCGTTGGGGACCGTCGGTTACTCCGGCTCCATCCGTCTTGCCTTTGCCACATTGGGGCGCCCAAGGTGTGTGGGTGCCGTACCCAAATGCTACATCAACGCATCAAAGGTTTAGAGGTACTGCTGGATATCAAGTTAATCCATCCATCTTTAACTGATTGGCTCAACAATCGAGTTTTAGCGGAAGGAGGCAAGAGCTTCCACCCAATACTCAATCTTTGCAGGGAAAGGGGAAGATGCCGATGCAATTGGCTTATGTGCCCAAGAAGGTTGAGGTTCCAAAAATGGTGGAGGTGCCCAAGGAAGTTGCCTTAAAGCAAACTCCCACACCACAAATCGCCATCGGGTCAATGTCGGCTCCAGTGGTTGCCGACAATGAACCGATTGTGGTTGATACTAAAATTCCAGCAAGTGCGCAAGATGGAAACGTGAAGGAAGTTGCTGGAAAAGAAAAGCCGCCAAGGGACCCGAAGTATACACAACCCAAGTGGTGTCCACCTAACTTGGACAAGACCCAGAAGCAGAAGTTGCAGCGCGCCCGGGCCAAGAAATTGAAGAAGCAAGCTCTTAAGAATCCACAAGGGAGTGTGCCGAAGAAGGACGGCGGTGTCGCTGCAGAGCCGACGCCGGCCATGCTGACCATGGAGTCGGCTAAGCCGGTAGAAGCGGATCAAAAGGTGATGGAGCATGAACTGACCAAGCCGATTGAAGAATCGGCTAAGCCGGTAGATGCTGAAACAAGTGCTCCAGAAGTTGTTGAATCGGTTGCAACTCCTCCCAAGGTGACGGAACCGATTCCGGTAATTTCTAAAGATGTTGGGGAGAATCTCAAAGAGTTTGCTGCTGTGGTTGCCAATGTGCTAGGTATGGAAGCTCCAGCGGAACAAGATGATGAGATGGTGGACTATGAGCCATCTCCGGAGCACATAAACATAGTATATCTATCTTCGGATTACTACATGATTCGTCATGATGCGGAGGAGCCACCAGCAGCGGAGCTAGTATTTGCGGTGGAAGACGCCGTATTCAAGAAGCCAGAAGTCAAGGTGGATCATCTTCGGCCTCTCAACTTGAGGGGTCACATCAATGGGACTTCGGTACATAGCATGCTAGTGGACAGCGGTGCGATCGTCAATGTTATGCCATACACGCTGTTCCGCAAGCTTGGGATCAAGGAAGAGGAGCTAATCCGGACCAACATGACCATCACCGGAGTAGGTGGAGATGCTCCGATTCTGGCCAAGGGAATTGCTAACGTTGAGCTAACCATCGGGAGCAAGACCTTGGCCACCGCTTTCTTCGTCGCCGACATCAAAGGGAGCTACAATGTGATAATCGGGCATGATTGGATACATGCTAATGTGTGTTCCTTCCAGTCTACACCAGTTTCTCATCCAATGGGTCGGCGATGCTATTGAGATTGTCCACGCGGATTCATCGGCGGAAGTTGCAACTGCCGATTCGTCCGAGCCCGGGGGGCATGGCGCATTTGGATGTTTATCAGGTAGAGATCTCTCTACCTATGATTATGTTGATTATTCTAGGGGCTGCTTTGTTCCCATATCTCTCAAGCCGATTGACAATCGGCTCAACATAATTATGTAATGGATAATCGTGAATGGTTAAAGCGTCGTCTAGAGCAATATCGGGCTGAAAAGACCGATACTTGTGAAGCTATTGATGACTTTGATGAGCTCAATAAGTTGGGCCAAGGTTTTACATCGGCCGACCCTTTGAAACAAGTTGACATTGGGGATGGTACTACGCCGCGGCCGATGTTTATTAATCAAAACTTGGAAGCCGATTTCAAAATTGAATTAATCGCGCTTCTCAAGGAATATGTTGATTGTTTTGCATGGAACTACACCGAGATGCCGGGATTGAGCCGAGATCTTGTTGAGCATCGGTTCATTCTCAAGAAGAACTTCAAACCTATCAAGCAACATCCAAGGCGCTTCGATTCGGCCATCCATGACCGAATAAAGGAGGAGATCGAAAGGTTGTTGCAGGCGGAGTTCATACGTCCATGCCAATATGCGGAGTGGGTCTCTAACATTGTGCCGGTTGAGAAGAAGGACAGCGGCAAGATTAGAGTGTGCATTGATTTTAGAGATCTAAATAGAGCCACTCCTAAAAATGAGTACCCTATGCCTATAGCCGATATGTTGATCAATGATGCTTCGGGACATAAGATGATTAGCTTTCTTGATGGTAACGTGGGATATAATCAGATTTTTATGGCGGAAGAAGACACATCAAAGACGGCTTTCATTTGTCCCGGTTTTGTTGGCTCATTTGAGTGGATCGTTATGACTTTTGGGTTGAAGAATGCAGGTGCAACTTATCAAAGGGCGATGAACTTGATCTTCCATGATCTAATTGGGGTGATTATGGAGGTTTACATTGATGATATTGTGATTAAATCGGCTGCCCATAAATCCCACTTAGCCGATTTGCGTCTTGCTTTTGAGAGGATGCGCCGTTATGGTTTGAAGATGAATCCACTCAAGTGTGCCTTTGGAGTATCTATTTTGGAAAGTTTCTAGGCTTCATTATTCATGATAAAGGCATAGAAGTTGATCCCAAAAGGATCGAGAAGATCAAGAAGGTTGAGCCGCCCACATGCAAGAAAGATGTGCAGAAATTCTTGGGAAAGGTCAACTATTTGAGAAGATTTATTGCTAATCTGTCCAGAAAGATTATTCCTTTCACTCCCATACTCAAATTGAAGGATGAATCTGAATTTGCTTGGGGGGCAAAGCAACAAGAAGCATTTGACAAGATAAAGGAGTATCTATCATCACCGTCGGTTCTTCGCGCACCAAGAAGAGGAGTACCATTCAAGCTATATATTGCTTCCGAAAAGAAGGTGATTGGCGCCATGATGACTCAAGAAGATGAAGGGAAGGAGTATGTTATTGCTTATATTGGTCGTCGTCTTCTTGATCCCGAGACAAGGTACACCCACATTGAAAAATTATGTTTATTACTGTACTTTGCATGTCATAAGATGAGACATTATTTGCTGTCAAGTACATGTGTTGTAGCATGCCAGGCCGATGTTATTAAACACATGTTGCATCGGCCAATCCTTAGTGGGAGGTTAGGCAAGTGGGCGTACTCTTTAATTGAATATGATTTGGTTTTTGAGCCATTGCGAGCGATCAAAGGCCAAGTACTTGCTGATTTTATTGTTGAGCATAGCATAAATCTTGGCGATGACGTCAATTACATCACAATTGCTCTATGGAAATTGTATTTTGATGGATCGGTTTGCGAAACGGTCGAGGTATTGGTATTGTTTTAATCTCTCCCAATGGTCTTGTATGGCGAGATGTCTAGCCGATTAGAATTCTTTTGTACTAATAATCAAGCCGAATATCAAGCTTTGTTATTCGGATTGATTATGTTAACTTCCATGGATGTGCATCATGTTGAAGCTTATGGTGATTCATTGCTAGTAGTGCAGCAAGTAAGTGGAGAAGTTCAATGCTTAGATGATTCATTACGTGCTTGCCTTAATACTTGTCTAGATTATATTTCCAAGCTTGCTGAATTTAAAATTCGGCATATTTCTAGAGATGAGAATCACCAGGCTAATAAGATGGCTCAACAAGCATCGGCTTTGATGTTAGTAAGCGAAACTTTCATGTACAAACAAAGCCGATGTATGAGGATATAAATTTAATTTGTGCGGGAACAAATAAATTGGTTTGACCGTCCAATATGATCGGATTAACCAATTCTTCGAAGCATATGCTCCTGATAATGTCTCAAATCGGTCTAATTCAGATTCTAGTAATCCTAGTATCGATTTAGAGGATTGGAGGACTCCCTTGATTAAATATTTGCAGGATCCTAGTACTAAAGTTGATCGAACTATCCGGCGGCTTGCATTCTAATACACATGGCGACATGATGAATTGTATAGGAGGACAGCCGATGGTTTATTACTAAAGTGCTTGGGACCTGATGATGCGAGAGTGGCTATGGGAGAAGTCCATGAAGGAGTTTGTGGTACGCATCAATCGGCTCACAAGATGAAGTGGTTATTAAGAAGGGCTGGTTTTTATTGGCCTACTATGATTGCCGATTGTATGCGTGTTGACACTAGATACGCACACGAAAGAATCAAAGAGAAATAATCCGCAAGCGCACGGATATCGGTGAGCACTTCACCCGGGAGATAAGTCCTGAGTATCGTATTTGTTTTTATCCGCTAAGAGAAAACGTGCAATAGACTAACCCGATCTTTACTACTACCCCTGGGCTGCTAGTCAAGTGAGAATTAAGCGATATAGAGAGAACTCCTTCGTCAGTCTTCTTCTAACCTATGGCAAGCTTTGAGACTACTGTTCTAAGGGGGTACCTGAGGAATAGACACCGCAAAGGATGCTAAACCGGGCACAAAGGACCTACCTTACCTACCAACGGGAAGTGGATTACAAAGGTAATAAAGGGATTGTCACTTCCCTCACTACTACCACGGTTCCGGCCGAATAGGGAGCATCTACAAGTGAACCTAGCCTAAGCACCACGCTTATGCTAAAGAACGATTACTCTATTCCCAACGCGAAGCGAATAAAGTAAACTTGTAAACCAAAGAACAATAATAACAACGAACTTACTAGTATTAGAAGTTGAATTGCCGAATGATTCGAAACCAAGCCTCGGGTTAGGAGACTTGATCCCGCAGACATGGAGAGGAGACACCGACAGTAGGGCTTCCTCCAAATCTACCTCCACTCTATACTCTCTCAATCTCTCTTGATACTAATACCCTATAGAGATAGATCCATTCGAGGGACCCTTCTCTATCTAACTCTCTCTCTAGATTGAAGTCTTGAATGAATTGGAGAATGAATTAGGGTTTCACCCGGGGGCCGGGGGCTCGCTTATATAGCCCCCTAGGATTAACCACGGCCCTCGGATCAAACCGACCTAAATGGACGATAATTATTGATCTTCAAAGTCGGTGGAGGCGGGATCCGCGAGACTCCACCGATTGGTGGAGATGGGGAGTCGGCCGACTCCTCCCCTGTCGGCCGACCGGCCAAGCTGCGTGTGGGCCCCGGAGTTTTGGTGTTGCCTTCCTCGGAGTCTTCTAGATTATACTTTTTCACCCGTTCGGTCTTTCTCTCTATGTAAACCCGACATGTGGGCCATCTTGGGTAGTTTTCAGCTGTCACCCTGCAGAAATAGATATTCACCAAAACTCGTGGAATTCTGTCAGTGGTAACCCTATATCTATCAAGTATTTATAAATAGATCCATTTGCATGCTAAGTTGACGGTTAATTTTATGAGTTAACGACCGTCAACAAACTCCCCCACACTTGTCTTTTACTCGTCTCGAGGAAAAGGATGGATTACTTTAAGCATAGCCTCAAACCAAGACATCAACATTAGATTATCCCTGATCATACCTGCACTGCGGGATTCAAAGTGTCTACCATTGAACTTTGGGGAGTTGAAAGATGGAACAGCACGAAGTAGAGATCCTTCTTCTATTAATCCTGTCACTCGGAGTTTTTATAATATTTTTGCAAAGAAAACTTAGCTTACCCTTCTCCATCATGTAGCACACTCGAATCACTCTTTATATGTGGTATTTGTAGAACTCACATTTATGTATAGAGCACTCAAATCTCTCAATGTATGTAGTATTTGTGGAACTCACTTGAGGCATGTGAAAGGGTATGCCTCCTATTCTACTAAGGCTTATGTGGAGTTTTAAGGTATTTCAAGGAATAGCATTTTTACCTGCGCATATTGATTAGTCAAAAACGGGAACCAAGGAGAGGGGGACCTTACTCTAGATCAAGTGTGTGCAAGTGTGTGGAATATTTGGTGGCTAAATTGATGATAATAATGCTCCTTCCCTCTCTTGCACACTCTTCTCTTGAACATTGCTTTGCTTGATCTTCTCTTGGATAGCTCTTTGAGCTTCTTTGAACTTTCCTTCTCTTGGGATCACAATACTTAAGAGCTCATGGGCTATCTCTTTTCTTTCTTTTCTTCTTCTTTCTCTCTTTTTTTTTAACATTATTTTTGCATAGCCCATGCCTCAATCTTGGACACAATAACTTCCTTGAACATGACAATAATAATCTTCTTTCAACAGCTGGATGATGATAACAATTCTTGGAGCATATAGAAATCCTAGAAAGCGTATGTATCCTCTCCCAGTGTAGGAGATGGATGAATGGCGGAAAGCATGTTTTTGCGTACTCCCAGTGTAGGAGCAGCGAGATATATATGTGGGTGTAAGTGCACTTGATCATATGAGTAAGAGACCCTTCTCTAAGGCTCTAATACCGCCAAGACTATTCTCAACACAAATAAAAGCTTATGTCTTGGTCTTTCAGAATTTTATCGACGAGGCTCTATAGGCATTTATAACCACGAGAGGAGAAATATAGCTAACATTTTAAGATTTTTCGAAAAGAAATTCTCCAAGCAACTAGACATCAAGAAATCAGTTCTCATGGTCCATGCTATATCACTTTGTCCTCAACAACTTAAGTAAAATGGGGTCCCTATAAAATACGTTCCCAAAAGCAACGGGGATTCCGGGAATTATCATGGTGTGAGTCTATCTTGGGGTCATGATTAAAATAATCTACCTTCTCGTATATATATATCAGGTGATTTAATTCAAAGTGTTCCCCAAACGAATCGGAAGAACGTGATTGGCATAAATTTTGGAACGTAGGGAAGCAAACCTGACCGTGGACGAAAGCTGGAGCCAAATGGGCCCAGCCCATGGGCGGCCGACTCCATATATGGGTCGGCCGACTCTAGCAGGTGGCCCCTCGGGGTCCGCTTCGTCGTGCGTGATCTTCACATCGTATACTCTCAAATATTTTTGCTGGTTCGCGATATCCGTTAGTTTCGTCGTCGGTTTCCTCCCCACACTAGATTCTGTTATCTTCATTCACAACAAGGTGGAGACAAAAGAGGCAACACATATGCAATAATAAATATAACTAGAAACTTTATTTCATCTTCATTAAGGCCTGGATTACAAGTATTGAAAAGAACTAAGATCGAAACTTTAACTAAGCATTCTTGCAAACTAAAACTTTTAATCTAAACACACTAGGCCTTTCTGATGCTAAGATAGATCTTATCTAATCAACTCGCTTCTCTAGAGCGTCTAACCTCTTTTCTAACTTATCCGTCCTCTTCTCTTGCGCACGAAGTCTATCTATGAGAGTGACAATGCTCCGCTTTCTGGACATGTTGGGCGTTTCGCAGAGATGCTATAACGTCGCGCTGAGTTTCTAACTCCTTCTCTAAGTCTGCAACGGTCTTGCGACGCTTCCTTGGAGCTTCTGAGGCGGCAAGAGCTGCTTTCGGGGCTTCCTTCGGAGGGACGAACTTCACTTTGCTCGGGTGAGCACGGACTCCCTCGAAATACGAGCGCTCTCCAGTGCTATACTTAGCACAGATGATCTCCCCTTGCTTGTTAGTCTTCACTCCCATAAGCATCTCATTGTGCTTAGGAGGGAGGATCTTGGTGCCTTCTGGGAGCTTCACAATAGGACCCTTTGGTGGAGGTCCATCTAGGAGCAAAGGCTTGGGTGCGGTGATGAATGGTTGGGCGTAGTAGCTATGGCTGTAAGCTTGAGGCTTTGGAGGAATAGAGGCTAGAGGTTTAGGCTTAGCAAGAACGATGGCCTTGCTCTCAGGCTCCTCTCTTGGGATGGTGTTGAGATCAATCCCGAAGCGGATCAATCTCCTATCTAAATTCTACGGCTCGACTTCGCCATTGCCGCGTAGCAAGCTTGATGCTAGGAGGAGGAGGCTTTAGATGGAATGAGGTTGGCTTGAAATTTGGGCTTCTTTATATAGGGGGATGGAGAGGCATCTAAAGGGCATCTAAAGGGAATCTCCGAAGGAATAACGTGTCAACGTGATCTCAAAAACCCTAATCGGCAAAAATTCCCGAAGGAAGAGTATGGAAGGATCACGAATGCAAAAGCGGCGGTGAATGGGGAGTCCATGAGTCGGCCGACTCCCCTATGGGTCGGCCGGCTACGCGGAGTGGACTCCCCTGCCCGGGGCTTTTCACAACCTAATTAGCATATTTTTGTCGTTCGGAAAAATACCCTGGACCCGAAAAACGAAAAGTAAAAAGGTCGGGCCCAACTACCTAATTGAGAAAGAAGTTTAATTCATCTATTTCACCTATTTCCTCGAGTGGGCTCTAAAAATATTTTAAGGCGTTGACCATTTACCTTGAATATCGTACCTTCGTTGTTGCGGCGTAACGGCTCCATGCGATGATGAGCTTACTACTTCGAACGGTCCTTCCCATTTGCTTCGAAGCTTTCCTTGCCCGAAGAGTTTGACCTGGAATTAAAAAGTAATACCTTGTCTCCGGGTGTGAACTCCTTAATCTTAATTCTCTTGTCGTGCCATCTTTTCACTCTTTCTTTGTATATCTTGGCGTTGTGATAGGCTTTCTCTCTCCATTCTTCTAATTCAGAGATTTGCATCCTCCTCTTCTCTCCTGCTGCTTCTAGATCCATATTCCACTTCTTGATGGCCCAGTGAGCTTTGAATTCCGGCTCTCTTGGTAAGTGGCATGTCTTTCCATAGACTAGTTGATATGGTGACATCCCAATAGGTGTCTTGTATCTTTGTTCGATATGCCCATAGTGCATCGGGAAGCTTGTCCTTCCATGCGGTTCCCATTTCATTCACTTGTCTTGAAGAATATTCTTGATTTGCTTATTTGATGTCTCGCTTGGCCACTTGCGAGGATGATACGGAGTAGCAACATTATGGCGTACTCCATGCTTCAATAAGTATTGCTCAAAACGCTTGTCGATGAAATGTGATCCTCCATCACTTATGACTATCCTTGGGACTCCAAATCTTGGGAATATTATTTCTTCGAACATCTTCTTGGAGCTCGAACTATACGCCTTTTTGCATGGCGAGCTTCGACCCATTTGGACACATAGTCCTTTGCTACGAGGATGTATTCACATTTCTTCGACGGTGGAAATGGTCCCATGAAATCAACTCCCCGGACATCAAAGAGCTCGATCGAAGGTTGTTGATAAGTGGCATGGCATCTCTTGAGTTAATGTTGCCATGTCTTTGACAAGGACCACATCTCCGAATGAAATCTTTTGTGTCTTCATGCATTGTTGGCCGAGAAAAATCCGCATTGCCAAATCTTCGCATGTGTACGGAACACCCCATAATGGCCTCCATATGGTGATGAGTGGCATCTTTCGATGATTTTGATTCCTTCTTCGGTTGGCACACATCTTCGAGCAGACCATCGAGCACACTCGGAAGAGGTAAGGCTCATCCCATATGTGAGTACGACTCTCCTGAATAAGTTTCCTTTTGTTGCCTCCGGTGGTACGTAACTTTTGTAACCATAAAATTAACAATATACGCATACCGGGGGTCGGATCGTTGATTCCGTAGAGCATGTCGTCCGGAGTGCGTCGTCGATGGGTAGTTCTGTGGTTTCTCAAAGCGCATTCTAGACAAGTGATCGGCAACGAGTTTTCTACTCCCTTTTTATCTTTTATTTCTAGATCAAATTCTTGGAGTAATAAAATCCATCTTATCAAACGAGGTTTAGCATCTTTCTTAGTGAGCAAATATTTTAAAGCGGCATGATCGGTGTAAACAATCACTTTGGCACCCACTAAGTAGGATCTAAACTTATCAATAGCAAAGACAACTGACTAGGAGCTCTTTTTCGAGTGGTAGCATAATTAAGGCGAGGTCCGGTCAAAGTTTTGCTAGCGTAAGCTATTGCATGATGCTTCTTATCCTTAGTTTGTCCTAACACTTTGCTCCTACAAGCGTAGTCACTTGCATCACACATAATTTCAAAAGGTAAAGTCCAATCGGGGGTTGAATGATTGGAGCGAGAGATGAGTGCTTTCTTAAGGATCTCAAATGATTGTAAGCGAGGCATCATCAAAGTCAAAAGGAACATCCTTAGCCAATAAGCGGGTAAGAGGTCTAGCGATGTAAGAAAAATCTTTTATGAATCTACGATAAAAACCAGCATGACCAAGGAAACTTCTAATTCCTTTCACATTGATAGGAGGAGGCAGTTGTTCAATAACTTCTATTTTGGCTCTATCTACCTCGATGCCTCTTTCGGACACTAAGTGTCCTAGCACTATTCCTTCTCTAACCATGAAATGACACTTTTCCCAATTAAGGACTAAGTGTTTTTCCTCACATCTTTGCAAAACTCGATCTATGTTTTCAAGGCACTCATCAAAAGTTTTTCTATAAACGAGAAAAATCATCCATGAAAACTTCCATAATCTTTTCAATCATATCAAAAAATATAGACATCATACATCTTTGAAAAGAAGCTGGTGCATTACATAACCCAAAAGACATCCTACGGTAAGCAAAGGTTCCATAAGGGCATGTAAAGGTCGTTTTGTTTTGATCATTAGGATGGATAGGGATTTGATGATATCGAGAATATCCATCAAGGAAGCAAAAATAAGAATGGTTGGCTAATCGCTCAAGCATCTCATCAATGAAAGGCAAAGGAAAGTGATCTTTTCTTGTTGCCTTATTAAGCTTTCTATAATCTATGCACATTCGCCATCCTGTGACGGTTCATTGTGGGATTAACTCATTCTCCTCATTTTGGAGAACAGTCATGCCTCCCTTTTTAGGCACAACTTGGACAGGGGCTAACCCACTCACCGTGTGGCACGGGGTAAATAATCCCGGCGTGCAACAGTTTTAAAACTTCTTTCTTAACAACTTCCCTCATCGCATTATTGAGCCTACGTTGGGGTTCTCTCGGATGGTGGAATATCGGGATCGTGGGAATGCGATGGGTACAAAGGGCGGGACTAATTCCTTTGAGGTCTGGAGTGAGTAGCCAAAAGCTTTTTGATGTTTTTCTAGGACAGCCATTAAGCGAAAAGTCTCGCTCCGGAGTGAGAGAGTCACTTATGATGACAAGGAGTGTCTGGATCATTTCCTAGAAAGGCATATCTAAGACCGGCTGGTAAAGGTTTGAACTCAATAGGAGGCCTAGGTGGTAGGGTAAACTCGTCTAATGGTTCATTCTCGAAAGGGTCGGCTTCTTCTTCTATGAAGAATCTAGCTTCATCTTCTAATTCTGGTTTAACTAGGAATTCTAGAGAGGCTCTAAATTCCTCCAACGGATCATAATGTGGATAAGGCTCGGTCATAGCATTTAAAGAGTGTGAAATGGACATTGCAAACTGAAGTTTCTTGCCTAAACAAATGTTTAGCTTCCCGGTTTGTCCTTCATAAAGAAGTCTTCTAAAGGGTTGTCCTATCAACAGGTGGAAATCCCCTATGTCAAAGACATAAAAGCTTAAGTGAACAGGGGTTCCTTCTACACAGGAGTGGTAGGACATGTAGGATTCCTAAACAAGGAAGAATTTGTCTTGAAAGATTTCTTATGAACTTCACTTGTTGGAGTTAATGTCATGTTTCTTTGCAAATATTTTGCTAGTGTGGTAGACATGATATTTATACCCACAACTGGATTGTAGAGAGCGTATATGTGATCATTGTTAATCATGCAATGAATGGGAAGAGAAGATGAATCCAAATGAATGATTTCGAGGAAAGCTCGACTCTTCTAACCATTCATTGCTCATGGACACTAACTCTCCCGAGGTTTTTCTGTTGGAATATCCTCATCAATATTGCATGGCTTGATTGGGTGATATTTGCCTTGTGGCTTCTTCACTTTGTGATAGTTGAAGATGTTTCCAAAATCGGAAAACAGATCGGGTTCAATATCTAGCATAAAATCGGGAAGTGGAATGTCTTCCTTGTCTTGCTCAAGACATGGATTAGTGAAGTTGATGGTGTATCGGCAAATGTTTGTCTTCGGCTACTTGAGGTTCTACTTCTAGGAGGTAGTCTAATTCTTGGATAGGATTTGGTCTAGGATTGATCTTGCTTTCTCACGAGAGATATGCAAGAATGATCCTCCCGAAGTTGTGTCGAGCAATTTTCTACCTGTCTCTACTCGAGACCTTTATAAAAGTGTTGTAAAAGAATGGGATCTCGGTAGACTAAGGTCCGGGCCTCGATGCTAAAAGTGTAGTAAAACGATTCCAGGATGAGGCCAAAGATTCTTCGAGGTTCTTGCTTACTAGTCGAACCTTGACTCTAAGGTCAACGATTTGGGAGATGGGATAAAAATCTAGGCAAAAGTTGGAGCGTAAGGACCCCCAATCTCCTTGTTGCTTACCTACGCTTTATCATACCATTGTCTAGCTTTTCCCTTTAATGAGAAAGGAAATAGCTTCCAACGGAGGGTTTTGTCGGACATGCCCTCTATGCGAAGACGAGTCACATGTTTGCTCAAAGTCTCTAATGTGAAGGTAAGGGTTTTCGTCTCCTTCTCCCCGAAAAGGATAGGCTTTGGACCAATGCAATCAACCGCGGACTCGGCCTATAGCTAGGTGTTTGGATAGGTTGTGATGACTCATGTGGCACTAAATTTGGTCTCCGTGGGTGCGTAAAATTGAAAGATAGGAATGGAATTTGAATTATCCATGAGGATAGAAAAAGATAAAATGTACGGAAAAGTAAAGTGAAAGAAAAAGATAAAAGTATAGGTACAAGGTAGAGCAAGATTTAGGTTATCTAAGCGACCGTCTTTCTCCACGGCAACGGCGCGTAAATGCTTGTTGACACTAGATACGCACACGAAAGAATCAAAGAGAAATAATCCGCAAGCGCACGGATATCGGTGAGCACTTCACCCGGAGATAAGTCCCGAGTATCGTATTTGTTTTTATCCGCTAAGAGAAAACGTGCAATAGACTAACCCGATCTTTACTACTACCCCCGGGCTGCTAGTCAAGTGAGAATTAAGCGATATAGAGAGAACTCCTTCGTCGTCTTCTTCTAACCTATGGCAAGCTTTGAGACTTTTGTTCTAAGGGGGTACCGAGGAATAGACACCGCAAAGGATGCTAAACCGGGCACAAAGGACCTACCTTACCTACCAACGGGAAGTGGATTACAAAGGTAATAAAGGGATTGTCACTTCCCTCACTACTACCACGGTTCCGCCGAATAGGGAGCATCTACAAGTGAACCTAGCCTAAGCACCACGCTTATGCTAAAGAACGATTACTCTATTCCCAACGCGAAGCGAATAAAGTAAACTTGTAAACCAAAGAACAATAATAACAACGAACTTACTAGTATTAGAAGTTGAATTGCCGAATGATTCTCGAAACCAAGCCTCGGGTTAGGAGACTTGATCCCGAGACACACTGGAGAGGAGACACCGACAGGGCCGGGCTTCCTCCAAATCTACCTCCACTCTATACTCTCTCAATCTCTCTTGATACTAATACCCTATAGAGATAGATCCATTCGAGGGACCCTTCTCTATCTAACTCTCTCTAGATTGAAGTCTTGAATGAATTGGAGAATGAATTAGGGTTTCACCCGGGGCCGGGGCTCGCTTTATATAGCACCCTAGGATTAACCACAGCCCTCGGATCAAACCGACCTAAATGGACGATAATTATTGATCTTCAAAGTCGGTGGAGGCGGGATCCGCGAGACTCCACCCGATTGGTGGAGATGGGGAGTCGGCCGACTCCCCCGGGTGGCCGACCGGCCAAGCTGCCAGTGGGCCCCGTGTTTCAGGTGTTGCCTTCGGAGTCTTCTAGATTATACTTTTTCACCCGTTCGGTCTTTTCTCTATGTAAACCCGACATGTGGGCCATCTTGGGTAGTTTTCATTGTCACCCGCGTAAATAGATATTCACCAAAACTCGTGGAATTCTATCGAGTGGTAACCCTATATCTATCAAGTATTTATAAATAGATCCATTTGCATGCTAAGTTGACGGTTAATTTTATGAGTTAACGACCGTCAACAATGCGCTACTACAAAGGATGTGAAGAATGCCAACGGTTTGGGAACATTCAAATAGCGCCCGCTTCGGAGCTCCACCCTATTACAAAGCCGTGGCCGTTCAGAGGTTGGGGGCTAGATTTCATCGGCCAAATACATCCCCCATCTTCAAAGGGGCACAAGTTTGTCTTGGTTGCTACAGATTATTTCACAAAGTGGTGCGAGGCAGTTCCTTTGAAGAATATAACTCATGTGGAGGTGATAGAGTTTATCACGGAACATATAATTCATAGATTCGACATCCCTCAAGTATTGCATACGGACCAAGGAACGTCCTTTATGGCCAAAGAGGTGAAAGCTTTTGCCGAATCATACAAAATAAAGATGGTCAACTCGTCTCCATACTATGCTCAAGCTAAAGGCCAAGCTGAAGCTAGTAACAAAACCTTGATCAAGCTCATCAAGAAAAAGATTGAAGAAACTCCAAGGAGGTGGCATGAAGTCTTGTCAGAAGCTTTGTGGGCGTATCGCACATCAAAGCATGGTGCTATAAAGGCAACTCCGTTTAAATTGGTCTATAGTCAAGAAGCTCTGTTGCCCGTTGAAGTGAACTTGGGTGCACTTAGATATGCCAAGCAAAATGATTTATCCACTGAAGTGTACCATGATCTCATGATGGACAACATAGATGATGTGACCGACAAGAGAATAGA
This sequence comes from Themeda triandra, assembly GCA_018135685.1. Lineage (NCBI taxonomy): Eukaryota > Viridiplantae > Streptophyta > Magnoliopsida > Poales > Poaceae > Themeda > Themeda triandra. The sequence continues at coordinate 94,486 of JAENPR010001123.1, forward strand.
AGCTCTAAAGGAGATTGAGAAAGACAAGATGCGTGTCGCAAGGGCCTACAATAAGAAAGTGAGAAGCAAATCTTTCCAAGTAGGAGATTTAGTATGGAAAACCATACTCCCTATTGGATCGAAGAGCAATCAATTTGGCAAGTGGTCTCCTAATTGGGAGGGTCCTTTGAGAGTGATCAAAGTAATACGCGGGAATTCTTATGTGCTAGAGACATTGAAAAAGGACGTCTCGATAAGGCAATCAACGGGAGGTATCTTAAAAAATACTTCCTAAGTGTTTGGCAAGAAGCCTAGTGCTCTTCCAAATAATGGCCGATACATGTATCGCCCTTAGAACAAAAATGGCCGATGTAAAACATAGCCCTTAGTCACCGGCTAGCCGATATGATGGGCATCATTGCTAGTTGGTTGCAGGTGAAAAGAGTATTTTCAAGTTCATCAACTAATTGACTTGAAAACAGGGGGGCATGCGTTGAAGACCAAAAATGGCAAAGGAAGGATCAACGCATGTCGGCAAGCCAACGGACGGCGACGGAGGTTTTCGGCGCAAGTCACCAGCGCCGGACGCGTCCTGGGAGCCGCGCCGGACGCGCCCGTAGCGCCGGACGCGGTCCAGTAAGTCCCGTGGGCGCCCCGGGAGCCGGACGCGGCCTCGCAGCGCCGGACGCGCCTTCGGGCGCCGGACGCTGGGCTGCTCGCGCGCACGCGCGCCCTCAACAGCACCGGACGCTGGGCCTCGGGCGTCCAGCGTGCGCCGGATGCACCACAGAGAGGCTCCGTGCGCGCGGGAGCGCCGGACGCTCGCGCCGGACGCGCGCCCTTCGTCCGGCGCAGTTGACGGGAGAAAACCGACTCCGTTACAAGTCAGTTTTTGGTAATTTTTGGCGTGGGAAACTTGATGGACGAGTTTTGAGAGAGTTTCCTACTGGGATAAGACCATCCCCCCTATATATACGAGGGGATTATGGCCGATTGAACCCATCCAATCAATCGACACAAAAGCACAACACGATCGATCGAGATGATCAATCTATCTCCTTCTTCTTCGTCTACTCCTGCCCTAATTTTCTAGCTGTTGTTCGGTACTTCTCTCCGCGAGTTCTCCGGCAATCCTAGGCGCCATCCGTTGGTTCCTCGGAGATCCCCTACATGCATCCTCCCGACGGGTCTTCCCGGAGGTTGTTCTAGGGTTTACCCCTCCGACGACGGGCTCTACATCGGCTTATCGATCTCTAGATCGGTTTGCCGCAACGCTACGTTGTCGTTGCGGTTGCGAGTCGCTTCAAGGCACCTCTAGGGCGTCCAAGGCCCACTACGGTGCGTTGACGGATTTCTTCGTCAACAGCCGGATTTTTAAAAAATGGCAAAAACTCTTTGGTATGCAAACAGGACCTCAATCTACTTACATTGGGAAAACGGTTTGCATTAACTCCTCACAAAGAGGGTTATAATGACATTCTATTTTTAGATGGATGTAATATGTCGTCATATTTTTTTTAGAACCGAGGAACTTCCCCATTTCCATTAATTAAAACGAAAATACAAGCATTTAGAGTTTTAAGAAGGCAGACAGGAGAGAAGATAGGCCGTGCGCTTGACGGCCCGCGTAAAAGGATTAGACACACAAACATACTGCGCTTCGCCACGAGCCCAAGAGGAGACTTCAGACTAACAGAGGGAACATCATCTCCATACAAATCAGGATCGACAACCAGCCTAACAATGCAGGATACCAGAAGCCTGGCTGATGATACAAAAGACCTATGCCAACCAGGATCACCAAAGCAGAGGACAAAACTAGTACCCCACACCCAGGTGGGAGTAAAATATGTTAGAATATAAGGCAATTTCCATGTCAATTTAATTCCATAAATTAACAAAATGATGATGACATTTATATAATTGTAAATAAAGATCATAGCATCAATCATGTTCACAAGAATATGAACCATGTGTTTAATAATCATGTAAAGCATATCATAATCAAAGACATATACACATGACATATATTGCATAGCATCAAGATTAAACATGTATATCATGGCTGAAAACAGATTGCATAAGAAACATCTCGGCGAGCTACCTTTGGAACATGAGAGAACAACCGACGAAACAATTTAACATAACTACTGAAACAGATAGATAAAACATATAGCGACGGCAAGAACGAGAGACAATATAAAAGCGAAACGATGTTCGAATCTAGTGACACATATCGATAACACATACTTTGAAACATCGCATGAGCTATTGAAACGGGCATGATCGAAACGCGAAAACTAAAGAGGAGATGAACAGTCCATACCCCTTCGCTCCCGAAGTCCGTCCATCTTCTAACGCCATGATGAAGACTTGCGTAGCCGATCTCTTCTCCGGGATGTAGAGGAAGAAGACGAACTCGCCGATCTCTTCTCGGGATGTAGAGGAAGAAGACGAACGCGAAGACCGAAGCAACAATGGAGGTTGGGCGCCGCGAAGACGCTCCCCAAAAAAACCTAATTGCCGACCCCGTGCAAGGTCTCAATCGGCAGAGGCTCCGGAGGCACCTGCCCTCTCGCTTCACCGTGCGCGCGGATCAACGAGATGGGAACTCTCTGCGTTGCCGAGGATTGCGGTTACGGTTGTATGTTCTCGGTCCTTTTGGAGGAAGGGCGGCGCCCTTATGTAGCCGGCCGGGGAAGAGGAAGAGGGAGAGGTTGCGCAGAGCCGAAAGGTTAGACGGAAGGCGAAGAGTTTAATCGAGTTGAAACTCCCGTATGTGAGTGCTAAAAAGTTAACACGTCACGTCACGTCACGCCCGTCCGCCCGCCCGCCGCCCGCCCGCCCGCCGCCGCCCGCCGCTTTGCTACGCCACGCCACGCCACGCCACGCCACGACCACGCCCACGGCCCGCCCGGCCCGGCCGGCCGGCGGCGGCGGCGCAGCAGCTGCAGCGTGTGGCACACACCTTGGTCCTTTTCCTTGCTTCTCAAATTAAGTGGAATAATTCTCACAATATAAGTCAAGTCAAGGACCGTTGGACTTCCAATCCGGTACAATTAATATTCTCCATAATTACACACCATAGAGTTTATTTGATTTATTAAATCTAAAATGGGCCTAGCCCATAATAAATCCAACAATCCCCACCAAACTCTAGGGTTTATAAAAGTAAAGCATCGTAACCACGGCTCTTTGATATACCGGTGTTTCGGTGGAGACTTGTTAAGTTGAACATCCACCTAGAGCAAGAGTTTCACCCATTCACAACCGAACAATGGACTATGCCTTGAATTGACAGTTTTGTGCGAGATGAGATTCACTCAAGTCCTTTATCGATACGGCGCAGCTAAAGACATTCCCGTTGTTTTGAAGCATATAAGTCACACTTCGTGCCTTTCATGAGTATTTAGGGATTACCCAAGTCCCATAGACCGTGACCAGACGTCGACTCATATAGGTGTACTCCTCAAAAGATGTTACGTAGGACAACATCTCACCTCAATAGACTCTTGGAATACATTAAGGTAAATATACCATCCCGCTTTACAGATAGGAAAGATGTGCATCGAAATGAGTCAAGAAGGGATCTTTCCTCTCGATCTACTACTAGCTTGTTTCACCACTCCAATTCACGGGATCTCCTTGTCACCTCTGCCCTCGTAAACAAGTGCATGTTTTGTTCCTTCCCGCTATACTAATACGAAGTGCAACTCCAGTCAAAATATAAGCTGTTCTAGAATACATTAACTTTTATAATTGGTTCATCTCTATTCTCTGCACAAAATCTTCTTATATTTGTTAAAAAACAATATTCATGGAGTCACCAGTAAAAGCGCTTCAGTGTAATTATAATGTTGTTGATTTTCTATAGCGTGTTCTTAGAAAAACGATGGTATAAGGGGTGCATCAGAGACTGTATTGGATACCTTAAGTAACAAGAAATTTAGACTGTAGGACACCGGTAGTATTTTTGTTGAAAAGGAATAATGTTTCCAATTGGAAGGCACATCCATATTTTCTCTTATTATTCATAGCTAGCAGTATTAATTGGGATCTGATGAGATTTTGATAGATCAAATATGCTATTCCACTAACCCTATTCTATTTACTATCAACTACAGACATTATGTCATTATTGCATTTCTTTTAGGCCATGTTATTGTGCTTCCATGACATGTGGCATTAATTCTAGTCCATGAAATTGCCAGGAGGTGTCTAGTGATCTCCTTAGTAGGGAAGCATAATAAAGGGTGCCACTGCAAGAAGTCAGGATGCCTAAGAAGTACTGTGAGTGCTTCCAAGCTAATATACTATGCTCTGAAAATTGCAAGTGCATGGATTGCAAGAACTTTGAAGGAAGTGAAGAGAGAAGAAATCTTTTCCAAGGGGATCACAAACATGCAATTAACATGCAGCAGGCGACAAATGCAGCTGTAAATGGTGCTATTGGAGCTACAGGATTCCCTTCTCCTTCCACATCAAGGAAGAGGAAACATATTGATCCTTCACTTGACCATTTAAATAAGGAACATGCAGCGCTCAGGAATTGTCACATACCTCAGGTAATGGCCATGCCTAAAACTTCAATTTGCACTGTTTCTGCCTCATTTCTTTATCTGGGCATGGCTTTGTGTTTTTGCCTTATTGTCTTCAGGAGCAAGCTGAAATGCTCTGTTCCATTACTAGAGAGTGTGAGTTTTATTCCATGAATTGAATTCATGAATAGTGTCTCAAAACTTTTCTTTTTACATGACAAAGCAGTGTGCCAGACTGCCAGTGTTAGCTCCTTATGCTCTACTTCTAGTAGATAAATGTGCAAGCACAATAGTCACTACTCACTAGTAGTCCAGTGGTTGGTCATCGAGTAATGGTACCAGCTGGGATTCAAATCCTGCCTTGCACCCAATAAATTCTCTGTGCCTCCACAAAAGTGGTAGGTTTATCAGCCGGTTTTGCTGAGGTTTCTTAGTGCATAGCTGTGGGGTGGTCTTTCCCCAACCAGTTTGAGTTTTTTATAGACAAATGTACCTTATGGAAGTCACTTTTTCTATTTTCGTGGGAGAACATTGAATTATCTAGAACATAATTGCAAATTAAAATTGACTTTATAGAACAAAGCTACTTGGAGCAGCAGTTATTATGAGACTGTTGAAACTAGTTGTATGTACGTCGCTCTTTAATAAGTCTATTTATCAGAAAAATACAGTGCCTGATGGTTCCATTCCAATAAGCCAGTCCGCACATCCTCCAACTCTGGGCCCCTCTAAAGTTACCTACAGGTAATTATCAATCAGCGATATAACAGTTTCATTGAATGCTTACCATACCATACCTGTTTTCTACTGATGGGTTTGTGCCACCCACTTCAGGCCCCTTTTAGCAGACATTGTCCAAGAAGAGCATATAAAGGAGCTATGCAAGTTTTTAGTGGTGGTATCAGGAGAAGCTGCCAAAACATATGCTGGTACTGCTCTTGTCTTTACACTGATTTACCCTTTTGCGACTTAGAAATAGGAAGTGGCATTCAGTTCTGTATCCATGAATTATCTTGTTGATATGCAGTGAAGTAACTCACATAGATCATCACCTGTTTGTTTCAATATTAACTTTTCCTGAGTACATGCAAGTTGTTCTTTTCTTATCTTGCTTAAAAGTTGGATTTGATCTGTTTTTTTAACCTGTTTAAAACTTCACATCATCTCTTGAAAACTGCACAAGAGCTGGCAAGCAGTTGGTATGGATATGTACAATCACACTTTCTATTTTCTCAGATAATCTATGAGCGTTTCACTGCATATTTACACTTCTGTCCTTCAGTGTGCTATATTTATTTATCAATATAAGTATGGACACACACGTTACATGTCCCACTATTTCATCCCCCCTGAGACCTGCAAGTATGCACTACTGTATGTTAAGAGAGAACAGCATAGAGTATTATAAACAGTCTGCAAGATGGTTAAATGGGCATTAATTGGATGGTTGTGTGCTGCTCATTGTTTTTAATTAAAGTAACAGGCCAGAAAATGAAGGAAGAGAGGGTTGGCGAGAAGGAAGATGAAAGGGGAGAACAGAAGGAAGATGACAGGGCAGGTTCCCTAGCATTCACAAACCATGATAGAGAAGGAAATAATCAAGATCCAGATCAAAAAGCATCAATTGATGACCATTCAAGCAGAGGAACTCATACTGGCAAAGCTATTCTAGAAGAATCCAGACATAACTGCGACGATGATGAGAAGCCCAATAGACCTATGTCTCCTGTAACACTAGCACTGATATGTCAAGAGACTCAAGACAAAGAGTTCCTGGAAATGTGTAACGAACAAGATACAGTATTTACGACTTCTCGAAATGCTGTTCCTCAGCAGACAGTAACTGTCAACCAAAATCAATCTGCACTGTATGCAGAACAAGAAAAAGTTGTGCTGACTGGATTCCGTGACTTCCTCCGCAACATTGTGAATTCCGCAACAGAAAAAGGTACACCAAATGCTCTTATTCACCATGCTAATTGCTAATGCAAAATCCTTGCACATGACCTCGTCTTGTTACTTCGCATCAGTGATTTTTTTTTTAGAGGGGAATACAGTAGGGGAGGCCCCTACTGTGCAATTTATTTTTATTATAAAAAGAGAAGAGAAAGAGAGTTCTGTTAGTGATATTTGCCAGCATTGCATAATATATGGATCCATCTGACTGAATGGTTTTATTCCTGGTTTTACATGGTCTCGTGTTGCCTGACTTAAAGAGTTGAACTTGGTGACTTGCTAGCACATTTATACAAGTACTTTCTTCCATTTTATATGGAATCGAGAATCCATTAGTAGACCTAGGAAGGCTAGAGTGTCTATTGTGCGAGATATATCCTTTTCTGTTTGCTTTCTAGGGCTAGGATGAGTTTAATCCTGATTATTCTCCCTGCAGAGAGAAGGTGCTCCTCCATGGCAATCAAATCTGAAACATCTGGCCATACTGGACAGGTAAATGGTGTTTCTCAAGTACCGTATTCAAAAGTAGATGTACCTGTTGTAAAAACATATCCGCAGAGTTCCAGCAGTAATTCTGGAAAACCTGTTACTGGCTTTTTGGACAAAAACTGAAGCCTGGGCCTTCCAGGTTTGTACTTGGGTCTCGGGGTGTTGCAATGATCAAGGGAATCGTGTTTTCACCCCCTTTAACATGTTGATCAGATACATGTACCAGTCTTGATAGATAATTTATATTTTAGAGAATTCCAATTTATTCTCATTGGTCAGAATAAGTGTAATGCTGGAATCTGGATAGTTAGTTTAGTCATAAATGCATTCAACCTTGTCGTATTTTCTACATGCTGTTCGGTTGATGGTTTCTACTGCTGATGTTGTTTTGTTGAGAGAAAAACACTGAACAATGGCTGATAAGGCGGGGGTGATTTTCTATAACGAAATTTCATCATTTGCCACCCACCTGATTCGAGTCGAGATGTAGCTGGGTGGTGCTTATTTCAAAATCAAAAGTCAAAGGAAGAAAATGTATCAACGCAGAGATGAACCCATCTGTCGTTGTTGCACTGATGTTATTTTGAACTTGCATAATCTTTTTAGCACCAACAAGACGTGCTGCATCGATTCCATGGCTCTACAAGTTGCGGCTGCCTTGTAATTGTGATGTTTAATTGCTAACAACCCACAGGGTAAATGTAATGGCGTCCTCATTCACCACTACTGAATATCTTTGACATCTTTTCTTTTTTGTTGTGCTATTTCCATGATTTCAGATGTAAATACCCCTTCGTCCTTGTACGTGAAATTGAATAGCCGAAGCATTAAGTACAGGAAGAATCCGGGTGTCTATTTTCACTAGGCTCGTACAGCATGAGGTCCCAGTCCAAGTTTTGGTACTACAAAAACCGATTTAATCACACTAACCTGCACAGAAAATTGGTAGTGCTTATATAGAGTCAAAAAATGGTAACACTCATATAGCTTGCAAACTGTTTATATTGCATAGTTGTATTCGGGACGCTTGCAGAGAACCCATGACAGAATGCTTTCTGTCTACTATCGCCTGCAAAGGTTACTGCCCCAGGATTTGAGATACTGAGTTTTTGATGTTCCGCAGAAATTCTTCCCTGCAGATAATATGAACTAATCAATCCAAAATGCAAAATACTAAATAGGAGCCGTGATGAATCGAGCAATTATTTAGTAGGGCCATGCTTGAAATCATTTCACTTTTTTTTTTTGAAAAGACACTATCTTAATACTTCCTCCATTCCAAATTATATGATATTTTAGCTTTTCTAGATATTGCTTTTAAAAATAGTGTATATTAGCATAGAGGGAGTGCTGCGGCTTTGCACGTATGTATAATGGACTAATGGTAGTACGTTGGTCGGATAGACCAATCTTACCTATAGCATGGGTGTATGAACGAACATAATAGAACGGGAATAGTTATTACCTCTTTGCCTTGAAGAGGAGATTGTTGTAGATGAAAAGCTGAAAATGTAAGAGTTGATAATCAGGGCTCGAGAAAACTTACTTGCGACAATATAAAATATCTGAAAAGATGGTGAAATTTTAGGGTAAACCCTAGGAGTCTAAAGGTAGGACAAAAACTTACCCATGCAACTAATATCCCAACTAGTTCAAAGAGAAGAGGAAGAACCGGGAGCTTATCGATGATCTGAAGGTGAACGAAAACATGGACCAGATTTAACCTTATGTGGCTTGTAGCTGAACGCTCATCTGTTAGGAATTCAAAGCTGCAACATGTAATTTGGAAATTGGAATGTACCTCAATGAGGTTGATTGAAGCCCATAATGCAGCCACTGCGGCAAAGCCTATACCAGCTAGACCAAAAATGTCTTCCGCAGTGCTGAACTGTATTCGGTTTTAGGGAGAGAAAAAAACAATACGAGTTTGATTAGTCTTCATTCATATACAATAGAAGTGCCTCATGGAAGTACAAATGTCACCAAACAAAGCATAACCCTAAAGCTGCAGCCTGCAGGATTGATGCATATCATGCACCGGGCATAGAAGTGAGCTTTGTAATGTTCAAAACTGCAAACATGGATCTGTTTTCTGCATTGTCAGTAGGGTGTCCCCAGCTAAGTTGTAACTTGTAAGTAGTAGCACCCAATCTTGAGAAAGGCCAAATTCGCGTAGCGAACAAGCCACACAATTTACACGGAAGACAACGAGGCAAGTCGCAGCGCATTCAGCTTACTACTATAAGATAATGAAAGTAGTAGCTACGAGGCTGTCAGAGAGCAAGAAATGATTGGCCCTTCTGAATAAGCTCAAACTTCAAGCTTGATATGGCTAAATAGCTTTTCATGAGCCATGATTATGACTCAGAACAGAAATCATAAGGACAAGAAACTCACAGAACTGGTGACATATTTCACTATGCTCCCGGGTGAATCTGAACTGTCCTGCGCAGCCTTGGCAAGGACGACGCTGCGGCTCCTTAGCTTGTCTGCACCACGCACGCATTGCAGGACACAATGATGCAAGTGGATTCCGCGTCAGGCCTCTATGCAGACGAACCAGGAGGAAGAATAAACAAAAACGTAGCAGCAGCCCATCGGAAGGCAAGTTCATTTTACCTGAAAAACGTCTGGGAGATGGCAGCCGTGGGGGACGGCCAGCGCCGGAGAGGCTCCTCCTGCCGGATGGTGCGAGAGATGCCGCCGCAGGCTGGGCGACGGCGAGGGCACACGACGCCATCATGGCTGTCCGCCTGCGAGAATCTCTGCAGAACGAGACGGAATTGAGATGCACGAGGCGATGGGTGATGAGCGTGGAGGAGGAACCGCGAGGAACTGCTTGGCGTTCCAACGACTTGCTGCGCCGCACGGCACCGGATGTGGTGAACTGGAGCTCTCTGGTCCACTAACGCAACATCGGTTATCTGGTTTGCAGATTGCCCCCTGAGTTCGCCACGTATTCCGACTCGTCGCCCCGGCAGATGGCAGGTGTGAACAGTGGCGACAAAGAAGCTCTATGCTCTACTAGGGATTATTCGGACTTCGGTCGGTGATGGAGATGGAGCCATAAACAAACACCAATCAGATTCCCTAATCAGGATGGACACGTGCAGCCTGAAACCAAACAAAATGCTACACACAAGAATCCAACCGGCACCATCTGAGCAGAGCAGCCTCGCAAGTACCAGCGCGCCCGTGACGAGCACTGCCCCCTGCGCATGCTGCACGGCGCCGCGCCGGCCGTGCGAGCGTCAGAGCCTCTCGGTCTCGGTCCTCGGGGAGGGACGCGCGCCCCCACGAGAAACCCCGTCTTCTTGGCGCCATCGCGTGTGCGGTTGCGCCCGCGCCAAAGGAAGGTCACGCGACCGCCTGGGCGGCCTTGTCTCCTTGCCCCCGGTTTATTTGTCCCCGAACGCACGCGCTCGGCTCGTCTGCGTATGCCGTTTCTGTGCTCGGCAGCTTGCACCCACATTGTGAAGCCGAAGCTGAGGGAGCTGTCCGGCTACAGTGCTCTCGTCCTGGTCTCCTCCGTCTCAGGCGTTTCTTGGCGCCGCGAACGGCGAGTGTGTGGAGGAGGGAACCAGGAGGGTCGGAGATGGACGCTGAGGCCGGCGAGGTGGGGATGCAACAGCCGGGGGCGGCGTCCACGAGCACCGCGGCGGCCGCGACGGTGCCGTTCGACAGGTCGTCGTCGCGGCTAGGCGTGCCCAGCGCCGAGAGCTTCGACGGCGCGCTCAGGGTACGTACAAGTTTTGCTCATCAGTTTTGCTCGGGCGTGTCGTGTCTCGTTGTGTGTCCTGCCATCACTTGTTGGTAAGCTGTACGCGCCTTGCCGTCTTGGGCCGTTCAGGAGCTCAAGGATCTGCGGTCTCAGCTGCACGAAGCGGCGGACTGCTGCGAGAAGGCGTTCCACAACACCGACAAGAAAAGGCTGTAAGCAGCGCCGCCCCACGAACACATTGGTTTACACGACACGTCACTTCTTTTTTCATGGAATTATTATGCGTGTGAAGGATTCTGGAGGGCACAAAGGGTTACATATGTGACGCGGTGGTAGCTGTGATTGATCACTTGGGGACTGTTTCATACAAGCTCGAGCACAAGCTGCAGAAGACTGACGTCACACAGGCAGAACGAAAGATCAACTTCTTGAAGCAGGTTGGACTTTCTCTTGTTTAGTTTGAAAGTAAAAGGCTGATCACAGACTCTGATTACCAGTTGAAGATCAGAACTTCATTCCTTCTCTGTTATTACTAGAATTTTATTAATTAGGAAGTCAGCATTAACATATTCATGCTGCATCACATTTCTTTCATAGTTAGTAAATTTTCTCTATGACTGCCAATGAGCAAAGACCAAATGGCACCTTAATAATGATTTGCTGAATTTTGTTATGGTCTCTATTGATGACACCAGAGGCTTTTGACATGCGAACAGTACGCCATTTCTCTGAAGCTTTTGACTATACGAGGGGACCCTGATGCCATTCAATATCATCGTCGCTACATCTCACAATGTAAAGCTTCTTAATTTTGCTTGCAAACTATCTATATCTCACATTTTACTGAACCATTAGCATCCATGCTTGCAAGTAAAGCAATTTACCTACTTTCGAAACGAAAATTTAGTTTCCCTTAGCAAATATTCATCAGAAAAATGGAAGACTAACATTCCATATGCAATTAACGTAGTTTTGTATTCTGTGGATCAGTTGTGTTCTGATTTGGTAGTTCTAGTTTATAGCACAAACATCTTAATGTTTTTTCTCTTACAACTTGATGGGCATCTCATGATTTTGCCCTATTGTATTGTTCTTAGACATTATTTCTTTTCTTAATGGAAAGATAAGCAGCTCTCCTGTTTACGTCTAATATGATTCCTGTCTGAATATTTCTAGCCACACAAGTTTAATATCAATTATTATACTATTTATTTCCATATATACATCATCTTTTTTGGTCCGTCCAAATAGCAAACAGGATTGCATACTTTTGTTTTTGAACAGTCTACCTTTTTATTCAGTTTCATTTCGCTCAATTATTACAAAATAAACTGGTTGTATTATTGTTTTTTATGGTTCGTTAAAAAAATGTTATTATTGATTTAGTTGCTGCTATATTTTTCAACAGCTACTCAAATGTCCAAACTGGGAAATGGTGCTGGCTCCAGGTTTTTTGTTACTTGTTAATTTTGATCATTTCGTTATTTTACGTATGACCTGCGTCATTTAATGTTTTTTTGCTATATTTCTCTATAGTAAAAATGATCCACGGCTTCTGGAAATTACTGGCCCAACAGCGTCTGGAGCTACTCTCACTCTCAAGCCATATGATGTTCAACCAACCATCGGTAATACTAATATTTAGTATGCTGGCCATATTTATGGTTATCTTCATTCTTTTGAGGAAACAGCTTAGCAAAAATTTGACAATATTAGTTCAATAATCATTCTATAGCAACTAGCAAGAGCCTGACCTTAAACTGCTAAACTCATCAACAGAGGAGACAATACTGTCTCTGTAGAAAAAAAATAAAATTGCATGTTTTTAGTATGCCTTGTCGCCTTGAAATTTATGTCAATGTATTATTACAATTCTACTTGAGGCTTAATAAATATAGATAAGTTAAAAAATATGTGTTAATCTTGTATGTTTGTTCATCCATTGTTAATTCCTTGAATCATGATACATCTTCTATGTATGTTCAATTCTTACTAGGAAATGAACATACTGTGGTATCAGCAAATTTTGAGGACAGCCCAAGGACCATAAGAAGGTCATTCTCTTTCAGAGCAGAGGTATATTTCATTTCTATACACAGAAAAGATAGTACCTTATGCGATAATTAAACACTATTTCCTATCTCATATGTTATCTTGACACTACACTGTACAGACACCACAAAGTAGATTTTTATGATGGTTTATGTGTTATAAGATTTTTTTTCTTTGTACTTTTGGCAGGATGTTCACATTGTTCTAGGTGATCAGAAGAAGAAGGCAAATCTTGGGAGCACGAGTAGTAACATCTTGTCATTTCTCAAGAAAACCAGGCGACAAGCATAAGAGCTTTGCTATAAAAATAAGAATCAATAGCATCAATGGGGTAGAGTAGAAGTATCTTTTTTCCCCCCTTTTGGATAGAGTGTTTCTTTTGTAGTTGTATGTAGTACTACTATTGGTCCTACGGGCCATGCAACGCTTCCACTGATTCAAAATAAGTAGTGATATACTGATGAAAGTATTGTTCAATGAATCATTAGGCTTATTACTAGGTGAACAGTGCACACAATTCAGTGAACCAGGCATTTTCGTCGATTCCCCCCTTATATAAATATAGGAAAACAATGGACCACTTTGTATTTCTGCGTGTGAGAGCACAAGGCACGCGAAACGGCGAAAGGGCCACACAAGCTGCAGCCCCCGAGCCTGCGATCCATCGGTTGCCGTTTATGTGGCCCCGTACCTGCGCTATATATATAGCCCTTAGCTTTCTGGCACCGTGAACATAGCGACTGTCTCCGGCTAACTCCGCCGCTCCAGGGCCGGAGCATATGGGATCCAACGGCGATCCACCACCGCGCACCCCGCCGGATCTCTTCCCAGATCCTACGCTCTCACTTTCGCTCTCTCTTGTGCGTCTACACTCAGACTCAATCTTCTTCATCATGCACATATAGGAATTATCAAAGCATAGCTTCTTGACACGCCTGCCATTTTATTTTCACTATGCACAGGCGAGTTCGTTCGCTCGCAATGAATCGGTAGTAGACGGCAATGAGGGCGGCGGCGGGATGAGATTAAGAGGCGGTGGCGGCCTTCGACCAAGCGAGGCCGAGCAAACCAGAATCCTAGAAACGTAAGTGTTCACTCTCGATCCCCACTAGCGTAACCTAGAAGAGCGTCAAAGTTTCCGTCCGCACGAGCCGCACACGAAAGTGCTTGAGCCTCCAACGGAAAAAGAGAGCTCGCAGAGTCACCGTAGCCGGAGACACAGATCTCGCCAGCGTTAGGGTTCGGAACTTTAGGGGTTAAGAGGGCTTAAATGATTGTCGACTTTTAGAAGGGATTTTAGAAAGGTCATACAACTAAACTTGATGGCGGTTGAGAAGGTGATAAAGGAGCGGCGGGGCCGCCGCGCGATTGGCTAGTCCAAACGGCGGTGGTGACTATGAAAAATACCGAGCTAAGGCAAGGAGAGATGGCAGTGGGGAACGTGAGGCAGACACGACAACCTTATTTTCACTCATTAATTGTTATAGAAACAACAGCTGCGACTGTGGAGAGCATGATAAATGCAGTAGCTAGAAAAGGAGAAGCGGCGGTGGAGAATGCGAGGAAGAAAGAGGGGAAGGCACGCAAACGGCCACAACAACCTTTTCTCCACTCATTAATTACTGTAGCAAAATAAGGTTGTTGTTGTGGGCAGTATGAAAAATGTTGGAGCTAGGTAAGGAGAGGCGGCAGTGGGGAACACGAGAATGGCTGCAACTAGACTATAGCCGCCGAACAAGCTCAAAGAGGAAGGTGAAGAGGAACGCAACAAACTCCACTACTTGGTGCAAGACATTCGTGGCTATCATATTGATCATGCTAAATTGACCATGGGTGTGTGCGTGCAAGCAAACACAAGGATACCTCATTGTGTGATGTTTTTTTCTTCGAATTAAGGTACTTCTCATTTCTATTGCTACGGTCATGTTCGGTTCCCATCTTCTAAACTAAAGTGGACTAAACTTTAGTCACTTTAGAGACTAAAATACTAAACAAACTGACTAAAAGTGACTAAAGCACTTTAGTTTCACTAGTTCATTAAGAGCTACTAAAAGGTGGCAAATATTTTAGTTCACTTTAGTTTAGGAGTTGAGAACCTAACAAACCCTAGAAATAAGACAGTTTCAAGATACTTTGCCGCCATCGTGTGTTTGCCACGGGTAAGACAAATGAGCTCCAAAAATCCCAGGATACGGTAAGGCATTTGAGCCCGACGGTACTAGGATAGTTCCGCGCTGTTATTTTGTTCCGGTTCGGCTATGCCACACGGCACACTCCCCTCACCATCAAACAAAACTATCAGTGATAACTAAGGTAGCGAGGTGTGTTTTTTCCTCGATTTGATCAAATGACCAGATCATTCAAAGAATCGCCGCATCCCGACGTGACGCATCGCATCGGCTCGCGAATGCTCGGCCTCTACGCATTCCAAGTGAAGTCCGGTTCCCGAATCGGCGATCTCGGATCAAGGTGAGGACACATGGCTTTTACCATAACCATTGTGTGGACCTTTGTGTGTTGAGTGATTGTCAACATGCCAACACAAGGCGTGTGTGTGTTCTTACTAACCGATGGCACGCGGATACGTGTCAAACAATGGTGTCTCTTGGCTCATGTTGTATGCACGGCAGTGTCGAGCTCGGAGACGGTGGTCGACGGTCGGTGAAGATCAAGTAGGGCGTGCCGTGGCGACGGACCGGGTGCGGTGAAGGGCGGACGTGAGGCTTGGATCGAGGGACGAGGCCGGGCGGCCGGCCGTGGTGGGCGACAGGGGGACATCGACGAGCGCAAGTGTACACGGCGGGGACGCGTACGGGCTACGCTACTCGTGGAGGGTTTGGTGGTTTCGCCTCAAAACCATCGGCGGCGGGTTTCCCCGGTTTGCGCCTCAAAACCGGGGCGGAGGTCCCGGTGCGGACGGACGACACGTGGCGGCATCGGGGAGATTGCTTGGAAGCAAGGCTACCGGTGAGAAGGCGCGGTGGCCGTCGGATCAAGTGAAGCTGAGTTGGACCCTTATGCCCCTGGCTAAGTGGTGTGGCTCTTCATGTATCCAAGGGCAAAGAAGGAATGTAAAATAGACTTGCCCCTCTATAAATAAGGGATGAGGGTTCTCCTTCCCCTCACCTCTCGCCATTTCCATTTTCCTTTAGGTTTTCCCTTCCTTTAGTTCCGTGTGAGAGAGAGGTGCGCAAATCTTTCGATTTGTACTCGAACCAAGTGTGTGGCAAGCGGATCGCCGAGTATTCGTTGTTTCCTCCGGGAGTAATTGCTTGTGCTGTGTTTTCGTGATGGAATTTGTGTTCTTCCCGAGTTGACTTGAGGTCCTTGTGTTCATCGCGTGATTTCTTCGTTTTGGGATCGTTTTGGCTCGTTCTTTCTCCCTTGGATCGATCTATGACACAAGAGTGATGTTTCCACCGAAGGAATCATGCTAGTTCCTCTTGAGATCAAAGATCCATGCGGATTTATCTCCGGTTGTCCAAGAACGGCTTTTCTTCATCTCCTTCTTGATTTCTCCCTCCTCACTTCGAATTGGCCGATGATCTTTTGAAGATAGGCTCTCCTCTCGCATAAGCAACAACATTCCTAGATTTGGTTGCAAGAGGTTTCGATTTGAGATAGTTTGGGCCGAATCTTGGAGGAGGCGATTTTCGAGCATTACGTTCGTGCAGATTTTTGTACTACCGGTACTACCGACAATAGCACCGGTACTACCGGTGGCACCCGGTCGGTACTACCGACGTAGTATCGGTACTACCGACAAGTGCACCCGAGTTGCTGTTTTTCGTTTGTACTACCGGGTACTACCGACTATAGCACCGGTACTACCGGTGGCTCTCTACCGGTACTACCGACGTAGTACCGGTACTACCGACAATACACTCGAGTTGTTGTTTCTCGTTCGCTGCGTGTTCGTTTAGTCTCCGATTTGCTTCCGGTTTGTTTTGTAGTGATCCATTTGTGTTCCAAGGAACATCCACCCGTCTCCAGGGTCGTGATCACTACTGCTTTGTGTTTCGGTTCTTGGGGTGTGAATCTTGGACATAGGCTCTGGATTTCAAAAGAAATTTTTGAAGCTCCCATTCACCCCCTCTGGTCGCTCTTACCGGTCCTTCAATTGGTATCGGAGCGGGTTAAGGATCACTTCACCTTAATCGGTCCGTGATCCCCGAAGGCGACATCATGGAGAACCGTGGGCTTGGAAAGCCACCGCACTTCGATGGCAAGAACTATCCCTATTGGAAGATCCGCATGTCGGCGCATCTCCAAGGGATTGATTCGCGTGTTTGGGAGATCTCGTGAGAATGCGGACTACGTGGTACTTGCTGCCCGTGTTGACCAAGCACAGATCGACCAACACAAGGCGAACAACAACACGCGAGCTCGTCTTGTTTTACGCTCTTTCTATGGAAGAATTTGAGCGTGTTTCGATTGTGCTCTCGCTCGAGAGATCTCGGTCTAGACTGCGAAATATCATGAGGGCACGCCCATGTCAAGACCCGACTCTATGAGATACACAAGAGAGAGTACGAGAACTTCGTTCAAACCGATGGTGAATCTATTGATTCTTTGTTCACTCGCTTTCAAACCATCGTGAACAAGATGAGGGCAAACAACCCTCAGATGCCCTATGACGATCATCAGAGAGCGCTTAAGCTTCTATATGCTCTAGATCGGAGGGTTTGGGAAGTAAAGGTCTCGGCGATCATAGAATCGCTCGGCTATGAGACTCTCACTGTGGATGAGCTGTTCAGTAAGCTCAAGTCCACCGAGATTGACCACCAGACGCAGGCGAGGATCAGAAATCCGTCTGCCCCCACCATGGCTTTGGTCTCAGGTACAGGAGGTTCAAGTTCTTTGACTAACCCTTCACAGCTGTCTTTTGCCCTGTCTTCTCTGGTCTCAGCTACAGAGGAGCAGATGGAGGCTCTTGGGGACGACGAGCTCGCTTTGGTGATTAGCCGGTTCTCACGGTTTCACAACAACCGTTTGAATCGCCGGCGTGGCATCACCAAGCAAGGATGCTTCGGGTGTGGAGATCCCGACCACTACGTCGCCAACCGTCCCAAGGCCGACAAGAACCACTACAACAACAAGAACGACTACGGCAAGCGCAAGGACAAGCACGAGTCCTCGCACCCAAGTACAAGTACAAGTACAAGGGAGGATTCGACAAGGAAGCTGTCAAGAAGAAGTACTTTGAGAAGCAAGAGGCAAGGCGGCGAGCTTTCCTTGCATCCTCGGCGATCTCGACGACGACTCCGACAGCGGCTCTCCTCCAAGTGATGATGAGGCCGACGAAGGTCGAGAACAAGTTCAACGGGCTGTGCTTTTCGCGACTCCAAGCCGGGAGGCTCTTTGCACCATGGCGCTCGATGAGTCTACTCCAAGCATTGAGAAGAACGACGACACCGAGCCCGAGGTAGAACAAACTCCCGAATCTCTTCTTCGCGAGGTTGATAGCTTGACTACCACTTTGCTTAGACAAGATGCTCGCTTAAGCTTGCTTTGCTCGTGAGAGGAAAGATTTCAAAGCTAAGTGGTTGCTTGCTTTGTCAAAGAGCTAGAGTCCGTTAGGGAGACGGTGCACATCTCGATGAGTCTAAATGTGATGCTTGTGCCATTCATATGGCAAACCTAGCTGATGTGCGGTCCAAGTATGTGGCTTTGGTAGATGAGCTTGATGAGGTTAAGGCTAAGTTGTCTACGTGCATTCTTGCAAATCTTGTGATGAGCTGGCGAGCTAGGTGAGAAAATGACTAGGATTGCCATGCTAGAGAAAACTAGTCAAGTTTCTAGATGTGCTTGTTGTGAAGCTTTGGAACTAGAACTAGACTCTTGTAGGCATGACAAGAAAAGGGCCGAAGAAGAAATCACAAATCTTCGGTCCATGCTCAGTTGGTTGTCTTGCAGTGAACCACAGCTTGGCATGATGATGAGTCAGTTCAAAAGGGGAACTGACACAACGGGATTAGGCTTTGCTACAGGTGGGAAGGGTGAAAATGTTTTTGGTAAGGTTGGTGAACACAGTGGTATGAGTGCATCTGAGAAATCCACCAAGCCTTCCACTACTCCCAAGTTGATCAAAATCACTCCACCTCAGCCTAACAAGCCCAGTGTGAAAGATGGTGTGTTTGAGGAACCTCCCAAAGCTTCACCTCCAAAACAAGTGTGGACTCCCAAGCCAAACCACCTAAGGAACCCACTTGACACACTTCTCGACATCTCTATTAAACCCTCCAAAGAACAAGCAAACCCAAAGAGTGACCTATACCCATGAGAGAGTGAGTAAACCACCACCCAAGAGAGAGGTGTATCACGTGATTATTGTCACCATGATGGTCACTTGTTTGAGTTCGCTTTCGGAGGAAGAGAGATGAGCGGCATGAGTATGAGCTTTTCCATAACTCTACTCATGGTGTGTTTGCTCCACGTTTCCAGAGGCACAGTGCTAGGCCAAGAGGTGCAACACCTCAAGGACCTAGGCCTCAAGGTGTAAGACCATGAGGTGGTCGTGCCCGGCGGGGTTCAGGTTTTTCTTATGACCTTGGATCTCGTGACCGTGGTTTTCAGTCTTACGGGATGAGCGGACCACGTTTTTTCTCGTCGTGGTGATCGCTCTACTCAAATGGGACATGGCATGCATGATGCTTTTGTTAACACTTCTCGTGGGCGAATGAGCCAACACTTGGTTTTCTCCTCGGTTTACTAACCCCGGTGTTGGATCATTTGCTCATCCCATGTCTCGCTATTGATGCGGGATGAAGGGTTTGGAGAACACGTGGCTAGTTGATTCCGGTTGCTCTCGACACATGACCGGGAACTCAAAATGGTTCTCCGGCCTCACCCAAATGAAGTGTAGTGAATACATTACATTTGGGGATAACGGCAAGGGTAAAGTGCTTTCACGTGGGTCCATCCGTCGAATGAGAACTTTGTGCTTAAGGATGTGGCCTTAGTTTCAAATTTGCACTTCAATCTCGCTTTTGTTTCTCGGCTTCTTGATAACGGTTTTGAGGTTCGGTTTAAGCCAAGATTTTGTCGTGTTCTTGATGCTCGGGAGAACCTCATTTGCAAAATTGTGCCTTTTGGGAAAGTGTTTCGTGCTGATTTTTCTCGCTCATTTGGTCTTTCCCATTTGTTTGATGGCAAACTCCTCCTCGAGCTCGGAAGTGGCACCGCAGACTTGGTCACTTGAGTTTCGACTTGCTTGCAAGATTGAGCTCACTTGATCTAATTCGGGGTTTGCCCAAGCTCAAGTTTGAGAAGGATCTTGTTTGTCATCCGTGCCGTCACGGGAAGATGATTGCAGCATCTCATCCTCCCGTGAACCAAGTGATGACCAAGGGGCCCGAGAGCTTTTACATATGGACACTGTAGGTCCAGCTCGGGTCCGGTCAGATGGTGGAAAATGGTACGTGTTGGTCGTGGTTGATGACTTTTCTCGCTATTCGTGGGTCTTTTTCATGGAAAGCAAAGATGAGGCTTTTACTCATGTTCATGACCTGATCTTAAGGTTGCAAAATGAGTTACCAAAGCATGCCATGCGAGCTATTCGTAGTGACAATGGGACTGAATTCAAGAATACTCGTTTTGAGACCTTTTGCTCATCCATAGGTCTTGAACATCAGTTTTCCTCGCCATATGTCCCACAACAAAATGGGATTGTTGAACGCAAGAATCGGACCCTCGTTGAGATGGCCAGGACGATGCTTGACGAGCATAGGACTCCTAGGCGCTATTGGGCCGAAGCAATCAACACGGCTTGTCATGTTTCAAATCGCATCTTCCTTCGAGCTTTTACAAAGAAGACTTCTTATGAGTTGCGGTTTGGTCGTTTGCCCAAAGTGAGCCATTTTCGTGTGTTTGGCTGCAAGTGCTTTATCTTGAAGAAGGGAAACTTAGACAAATTTGAATCGAGATCTTCTGACGGGATTTTTCTTGGTTATGCATCTCATTCGCATGCTTATCGAGTACTTAACCTTGAAACTAACCGTGTCATGGAGACTTGTGAAGTCACCTTCGACGAGACCGCACCTTGTTCTTCTCCTGTCCTTGAAAGTGCAGGTGATGAGGAGATGAACAAGAGCATCTTTGTGGAGGAGGAGCAGGACGATGCTGATTGGGGTGATCCCGAGCCGACTCCACCGGCTGCCCCAGTTGACCCTGCGATGACTACTTCCGTTGATGGTCCCACTCCCACATCTTCTACCACATGGGGACCGTACAACGAGGCTCCTCAGCTTGTTCCAGCTGCACCTGAGGGAGCTCCAGCTGCTGTTGAGGGGGAGGCGTCTTCATCAAGGGAAGCACCGCGACACATTCAAGCATCGCCATCCTCTTTCAACCATGATCGGTAACATAAATGAGCGGGTCACTCGTAACAGATCTTATGAGATTTCACACTTTGCACATTCCCGCTTTTGTTGCAAATTTCGAACCCAAAGAAGTGGTTGAGGCATTAAGCGATCCAGTTGGGTGAATGCCATGCATGAGGAGCTTGAGAACTTTGAGAGAAACCAAGTGTGGGTTTTAGTGCCACCTCCACCTCAGTGTCATCCTATAGGAACCAAGTGGGTGTTCAAGAACAAGCAGAGTGAGGATGGGGTTGTGGTGAGAAACAAGGCTAGGTTGGTTGCTCAGGGGTACTGTCGTCGAAAGAGGGGATAGATTATGAGGAAACCTTTGCACTTTTTGTTGCCCGTTTAGAAGCCATTAGGATCTTCCTAGCCTATGCAGCTTCAAAAGGTTTCAAGCTGTATCAAATGGATGTAAAGAGTGCTTTTCTGAATGGGTACATAGATGAGGAAGTGTATGTGAGGCAACCCCCGGTGCTTTGAAAATCCCAAGCATCCCGACCATGTTTTTAAACTCCACAAAGCCCTATATGGTCTCAAACAAGCCCCAAGAGCGTGGTATGAGCGTCGAGGTCCTTTTTCTTTGGGCAAAGGTTTTACCATGGGGTCGGTTGACAAAACCTTGTTTCTCCTCAAGCATGGCGGTGACACTCTCTTGGTGCAGATTTATGTCGATGACATCATTTTTGGTGGTTCGTCACATGCTCTTGTTGCAAAGTTTTCAGATATGATGAGCGGGGAGTTCGAGATGAGCATGATGGGTGAGTGACGTTCTTTCTCGGTTTGCAAATCAAGCAAACTCGAGAAGGGACATTTGTACATCAAGGCAAGTACACGAAGGATCTTCAAGCGCTTCGACATGGGTGATGCCAAGCCACTTCAAACTCCCATGTCGACCATGGCGCCTTGGATGCTGATCTAGAAGGAGAAGTCGTGGACCGGAAGGAGTACCGCGGCATGATCGGGTCGTTCTTTGTACGACGGCGACAAGGCCCGACATCCGGTTCGCCGTCGCCTTTGCGCACGCTTCCGGTCTTCACGCGCACTTCGCATCGGCGGGGGCATCGTCAAACGCATCTTACGGTACCTTCGCTTCACTCCCGAGCTTGGTCTATGGTACTCGACCTCTTCATCTCTTTCTCTTTCGGGTTATTCGATGCGATTATGCGGGTGATCGAATTAAGAGAAAGTCCACTTCGGGAACTTGTGAGTTTTTGGGTTCGTCGTTGATCTCTTGGTCTTCTCGCAAGCAGTCTTCTATTTCCCAATCCACTTGTGATTTGAGTATGTCGGCCGCTGCTTCGCGTGTTGTTCTCGGTTGCTTTGGGTGGTTGCTACCTTGAGAGACTATGGGTTGAACTTTAGAAAAGTGCCTCTTTTCAGTGACAGCACTAGTGCCATTAGCGTTGCTAAGAACCCAGTACTCCACTCAAAAACCAAGCACATTGAGATCCGATATCACTTCTTGAGAGATCACCAAGAGAAAGGAGACATAGACCTTGACTGTGAGAACCCATGAACGACTTGCTAATATCTTCACAAAGCCCCTCGATCAAACCCGGTTGCCCACTTGAGAGCGGAGTTGGGCATTTGCTACCCTTTTTAGAGTAGGGTAGCTGTATTTTGATGTATAGTATGATCTTTGGCTTTCTTCTTTGCTTTTGTTTGGCTTTACATGTGTATCATATTGCATATCATCATGTATCATATTATCTTTATTGAGCTTCATGACTATAGTAGTTTTTTATTACATTCATGCTCTTGCTAGTATGTCTTGTGTATGTCACTTGGAGCTTGCGGCTTAGGTTTCTTCTGATCACTTGTTACATGTTATGAGCTAAGCCTGTTTTCTAAATGTGAACCTGCTTAAATCTTGATGCAACCCGAAAAATGTTCACCTTTGAGATGGCAACTAGCATGTGTAGGTTTTGTGAGAACCTTGTTGCTTTCATATGTATGCTTGAGTTGCTATGTCTCATGTTTCTTGAGTCATTCACTTAGCTCGGATCTCTTGATAATTTTATGCTAAAACTTGATGTCTAAGCTAAGAAATGATGAAAAGTTTTGAGTTGGATCTTTTACGTCCCACGGCAATGTCACGAGATTGCTTCTCATTCATTCGAGTGAGATGAACTTGGGCATTGTAGTGCTAGTCCACAACCACTCGTGACGAGACAGCTTCCCACTTGCACTAAGGGATGAACTCGGCGTGGTTGAAAAACATGATAAAAACAATCTTTTTGGCGGGAGTTTTGATCCTCTCGTTTACACATGTCTAAATGAAACCTTGTTAACTTTGTTTTAACTCGATCAATGTTGTAGTAACAAGTGTTGTTAAGTGTATCTTTGAGACATGATGTGTGACCGTTATATGGGGTAGTTCACTCTTGTATACATGTGCTAGCACTTGTTTTGATCTCCTGCTTATATGTGCAAGGTGCTATTCTTTTTGGTGAACACCTTTTTCTAAAATGCCCAACACCTGATAAAATGCTTATGTTTCATATTCCGTACCACTTGATCAGCTTGAGCATTGGTTTTGTCTTGTGCCTTTTGCTATACACTTGCCATACTTGCTAGATCATCTATGTACTCGGATTACTATACTTGTGAAGCTCTACCTTTTGCATTTCTTTCATGGCATGATTTGAGGGGGAGTTGCAGTCTCTTTTGGTTTCATCTTGATAAGTGCATGTGCCAACAAGGGGGAGAAACATCCACAAATCCAGAGAGTACATTGGTAAGGTATGCATTTGTCAAGGGGGAGTTGCACTCCGAGTTTGAGGTTGAGCTATTTTTGCTAGATGTGTTGAGCCGTTGCCTCTTCTTGAGGGTCTAGCCTTTTTTTTCAGGTTTTTCGCGCTTTGCTGACTTCATCTTTGTGTTCCTCTCGTCGAGACAATTGAAAAACATATATGGAATGTCTATTTTGGAATCCGGATGAGAGAGTTATGCTTCCAAGAAAACTGGGTAAAGTGCTGTCAGTACTACCGACCGATAATGTTGGTGCTACTGACGGCTGGCGGAGTTTGGCGCAGTTTGGCGCAAAAATGAACTACCGGTACTACCGGGGTTGCATCGGTACTACCGGCAGAGGTCGGTACTACCGACGGTTGGCGGAGATTTGGTGCGCATTTGCGCAAATTTGAACTACTGGTACTACCGGGCTTCCATCGGTACTACCGGGAGATGCCAGTACTACCGACAGAATCTGTTGGTACTACCGGGAGTGCCTGTTTCAAATCTGGATTTGATTGCGCAAAATTGAACTACTGGTACTACCGGGCTTCCATCGGTACTACCGGGAGAGGCCAGTACTACCGACAGAATCTGTTGGTACTACCGGGAGTGCCTGTTCCGAATCTGGCTTTTGGGACCAAGTTGTGGTCTTGCTTTGCTCATTGCAAATGACCCGTTTTCTGCCTTTCTTTGGCTCTTGGTCATTTGGATGGGTTGTCTCTGGTTTGTGTTGGTGTTGACAATGCACTCATCAAGGGGGAGATTGAGGACACATGGCTTTTACCATAACCATTGTGTGGACCTTTGTGTGTTGAGTGATTGTCAACATGCCAACACAAGGCGTGTGTGTGTTCTTACTAACCGATGGCACGCGGATACGTGTCAAACAATGGTGTCTCTTGGCTCATGTTGTCTGCAGGTGTCGAGCTCGGAGACGGTGGTCGACGGTCGGTGAAGATCAAGTAGGGCGTGCCGTGCTGACGGACCGGGTGCGATGAAGGGCGGACGTGAGGCTTGGATCGAGGACTCGAGGACCGGGCGGCCGGCCGTGGTGGCCGACAGCTAGGACATCGACGAGCGCAAGTGTACACGGCGGGGACGCGTACGGGCTACGCTACTCGTGGAGGGTTTGGTGGTTTCGCCTCAAAACCATCGGCGGCGGGTTTCCCGGTTTACGCCTCAAAACCGGGGCGGAGGTCCGGTGCGGACGGACGACACGTGGCGGCATCGGGGAGATTGCTTGGAAGCAAGGCTACCGGTGAGAAGGCGCGGTGGCCGTCGGATCAAGTGAAGCCCGAGTTGGACCCTTATGCCCTGGCTAAGTGGTGTGGCTCTTCATGTATCCAAGGGCAAAGAAGGAATGTAAAATAGACTTGCCCCTCTATAAATAAGGGATGAGGGTTCTCCTTCCCCTCACCTCTCGCCATTTCCATTTTCCTTTAGGTTTTTCCCTTCCTTTAGTTGTGTGAGAGAGAGGTCTCGCAAATCTTTCGATTTGTACTCGAACCAGTGTGTGGCAAGCGGATCGCCGAGTATTGTTTCCTCCGGGAGTAATTGCTTGTGCCTGTGTTTTCTGTGATGGAATTTGTGTTCTTCCCGAGTTGACTTGAGGTCCTTGTGTTCATCGCGTGATTTCTTCGTTTTGGGATCGTTTTGGCTCGTTCTTTCTCCCTTGGATCGATCTATGACACAAGAGTGATGTTTCCACCGAAGGAATCATGCTAGTTCCTCTTGAGATCAAAGATCCATGCGGATTTATCTCCGGTTGTCCAAGAACGGCTTTTCTTCATCTCCTTCTTGATTTCTCCCTCCTCACTTCGAATTGGCCGATGATCTTTTGAAGATAGGCTCTCCTCTCGCATAAGCAACAACATTCCTAGATTTGGTTGCAAGAGGTTTCGATTTGAGATAGTTTGGGCCGAATCTTGGAGGAGGCGATTTTCGAGCATTCGTTCGTGCAGATTTTTGTACTACCGGTACTACCGACAATAGCACCGGTACTACCGGTGGCACCCGGTCGGTACTACCGACAGTAGTATCGGTACTACCGACAGTGCACCCGAGTTGCTGTTTTTCGTTTGTACTACTGGTACTACCGACTATAGCACCGGTACTACCGGTGGCTCTCTACCAGTACTACCGACAGTAGTACCGGTACTACCGACAGTACACTCGAGTTGTTGTTTCTCGTTCGCTGCGTGTTCGTTTAGTCTCCGATTTGCTTCCGGTTTGTTTTGTAGTGATCCGCTGTGTTCCAAGGGAACATCCACCCGTCTCCAGGGTCGTGATCACTACTGCTTTGTGTTTCGGTTCTTGGGGTGTAAATCTTGGACATAGGCTCTGGATTTCAAAAGAAATTTTTGAAGCTCCCATTCACCCCACCCCCCCTCTGGTCGCTCTTACCGGTCCTTCACAAGGTAAATTAGCTTAACGCACTACATGCATGCGGATCGTTGCACCTCCGATTGCAGTGCGTCATGGAGTCCATTACAGTACCCTTTTTCCCCCCTTTGCTTCGTATGTTTCAGGCAACTCAGGAGCGTCATGAGAACTCGCTGCTCAAGCCCGAGCTGCTGAAGCTCCGGGAGCAGAACCGCGTCATGCGAGAGTTCATCAAGAAGTTGGAATCCTCACGCTGTCCAACCTGTAGCGTTGCCGCCGCCACGAACACCGAAGAGCAGATGCTGCGCCTGGAGAACGCCAGGCTAGAAGCCGAGGTTTGCATGCGCCGCCATCTTGCCAACTCAACTCTTTAGCCTTTGAGCGTGGATGCAAACACTAACACACAGCGGGCGTGGAACACCACTCCATGCCATTCAGGTTGAGAGGCTCCGCCGGGGGACCTCGCCGTCGTGCCCTACGGGGGGCATCCAGATCGGAAGCAGGAACTCAGTGGACGACCACGTCGACCACGTTGTTCGCGACGACAAGACGAAGTTGCAGGAGCTTGCCGGCCGCGCGCTGGACGAGCTGACGACGATGTGCTCCTCCGGGGAGCCACTCTGGGTGCGCAGCGTCGAGACCGGCCGGGACGTCCTGAACTACGACGAGTACGCAAGCTTGTTCCGGCACCACGACGATGACTCCGGCGACCGGCAGGCCATGTGGCCGGTTGTTGAGGCATCGAGAGAGACCGGCGTTGTGTACTGTAGCGCGACGCAGCTTGTGGGCGCTTTCGTGGATGTGGTATTAGTACCATCCATCTTCCTGCACACAGCACACTACACTGAAACATTCAGAGAATTAATTGATCATCTCGAAACTCTGATCTTTTGTGCAGAACCAGTGGAAGGAGATGTTTGCTTCCATGATCATCAAGGCGAAGACGCTGGAAGTGATCCATGGAGGCGAGAACGATCCCCAAGACGGCATCGTGCAACTGGTAATCCAACAACAAGTCCTTCACAATGTAATCCTCCTGATCGAGGAACGATCTATCTATAACAAAAACGGAAACTAACAAAAACTTGACCGATTGCTGGCTTCAGATGTTTGCAGAGGTCCAGACGCTGACACCACTGGTACCTACAAGGGAGCTGTACTTTCTTCGCCACTGCAAGAACCTTGGTACCGACAAATGGGCTATCGCGATGTCTCCTTGGACGACTTTGAACCGGGCGCACAAATGTTGTGTACGTTGACGCCTTGCATGTGCTTGAAGAAGCCCTCAGGATGTATTGTAGAAGAGCAGAGCTTGGGCCGTCGTTGCAAGGTAACGCGATTCCACGCTTCGGCGTCTTGTAAAATTTATTTCTTCTCCTTAAATGTGCGCAAACCTTTTGCGTATTCGAAAAAAAAAGTAACGTGATTCCACGAACGCGATCGACATGCATGGTTCAAACAAATCAATGTCAGTTCGACCGAACTGCATGCACCGTGTTGTGTTCACTCATCCGTGGCGTGTGAATCTGCAGGTGACCTGGGTTGAGCATGCCAAATGCGGCGAGGACACGGTTCCGTTGATGTGCCGGACGGTGACCGCGAGCGGCCTGGCGTTCGGCGCGAGGCGCTGGGTTGCGGCACTCCGGCTGCAGTGCGAGAGGATGCTCTTCTCGGCGGCGACCAACACCCCGGCAAGGGGCTCCAATGGTAAGCAAGCGTTGCTCATGCTGTGCACGCAGTGCAGCCTACTAGCTAGTACTACTAATGACAGGGTGCTACTGCAGGGGTCGACACAGTGTCAGGCTCAGGCAGGCAACTCCTGTCTTCTTAATGCAATGCATGCCTTCGGCATGTTCTAGAAAAAAAAAAAAGGCTCAGGCAGGCAGAGCGTCCTGAAGCTCGCGCAGCGGATGACATCGAGTCTCTATCGCGTCATCGGTGCCTCCAGGGACCCGGCGTGGAGCAAGGGCTGGAGCAAGGCGTGGAACCAGAGCGGCACCTGTGACATCCGGGTGACGTCCCGGAAGAGCACCGATGAGCATGGCGAGCCGCAGGGGCAGGTCGCCTGCGCGGTGCTGTCGGCGTGGCTGCCGGTGAACCCGGCGGCTCTCTTCGGCTTCCTGCTGGACGAGTCGCGGCGCCACGAGTGGGACTGGGTGCTGCCTGGACAATCTGTCCAGAGCTACATGGCTGTGCGCAAGGGGGATGACGGAGGCAACTGTGTCACGGCATACGTAAGTTTCAGCTCGTCTCCGATGGAACCACCTCAATCATGCCATGAATATGTCCATGTAACTCACTCACACTGCTGGTTTTGGGATGTCAGGCCGCGAAATCATCCGCACAGGAGCCGAGCGGCAGCAAGTGGATCATCCTCCAGGACAGCAGCACCGGCCCGTGCGAGTCGACCGTCGCGTACGCGCCGGTCGACGCCGCGGTCCTGCGGGCGGTGTTGGAGGGCGCGACTCCAGCGCCGTGGCCGTGCTGCCGTTCGGCTTCGTGGTGATGCCGGACGGGCTGGAGGTCAGGCCGGCGGTGATCACGTCGAGGAGGAACAGGAGCAGGACAGGGCGGCGGCGGAGTCCGCCGGGTCGCTGCTCACCCTGGCGTTCCAGGCGCTGGCGAGCTCGTCCTCAGCGACGGATGCTGCGCGCCCGACGGCTGCAGCGAAGGACGTATCGCGTCTGGCGTTCTGGACGCTGGACAAGACGTTCGTTTGGAACGCTGATGGCGATTTGTTGTGAGAGAAAAATACTGTTGTATCGCTGGCTGAAAGCGCTGGGATGTGGGGACGAGTTGATCCGCCAGCGGATGTGATCACATATACCATCCATGGAACCAATATACTTTGCAGATTCTGTTCAGTTAAACTGCTAAAGGATGTCGTGCAATTTACAATTTTTTTCCGGTTAAATTTTGTTTAAGGTTGTACTGCTAAAGGATGTTAAATTTTTTGTTCAGTTAAGTTTTGCAAATATGCATGTTCAATCGATCGTACGACGACTCAATAATTGAGGATGTACTGCCACCCGTTTCTTGTACAGATCAGGCCGCCGGATCGCCGTAGCCACGTCGTCTGACGTCGATTTCCTAATCCTATGTACCACTTGCGCACAATTGGATCAGTGTTCGCCAAAGATTTTGTGCCGGCACACACCACAATAACTGCATATCATGGAGCTCGTCTTTGCCAGCACGTCACGCTTTCCTGGCTGGTGCGGATCAGACAAACTGATAAACGCATCCGTAGCGTGTAAAAATGGGTGGTAATCGTAAGCCTTGCGTTGATGTCCTATTTTGTCCTAAATTTCTACTTTTTTGAAAAGGAAAACAATTTTAAATTTAGCCATATATACTAGGATCCAGATTATAAACTTTTCTACTCAATTTGTTCTAAATTATAAATCGATTTTTTTTTAGAACAACAAATTTGATATGTATACAAAAAAAGTCAAACAACTTATACTTTAAAATGGAGGGAATACATACATTGTTTTTTTTATATATCTAGACATAGTGTGTATTGTCTAGAGAAAAAGGTAAGAAGATCTAAAATTTCAAATAGAGAGAGTACTATTTATGACAAGAAAATTAAATATATAGAGTATCGTTCATAAAAAAGTGTTATTAATAGTATTAATAAATTTAATCAAATATGAGATTTATTTTTGAGGGGAACTAAATTTTCCAATTTGATATTAACCAAAGCCTTTTGCGGCACGCGAGAATACGCTCAGGAGTGTCGTTGTGCCACGCCAGTCCACGGACCACACCGCCACCGGCCGACGGCACCGAGCAAGGGACTCAGCGCACGTAGGCAGTAGTCACGCACACGCCGCCCGCCCGCCACGGCGCGGCCACGCCTCCAAAACCAGCCGTCCACGTCGCTTCCCCGATCCGCCGGCACGCCCGCCGTTTTATACGCGACCCGGCGGCCGCACCCGGGTTCCGCACCGCACGCCGTTCCCCACGCACGCCGCGCCCCCCGCCCTCCCGCGCCAGGCACGCAGGCACGCTCACGCGCGGCGCACCGAATGGCCCCAGCCAACGTGCAGCGCGCGGCGCAGGCCCCCAGCGCCAGCACCGACCGCAGCCGGTTAAGTACGCTGGCGCGTCACCTGCTGCCTTCCTCCCCACGAAGAACAGCAGCAGCAGCAGCCGACGACGCTTCCTCCGCCACCCTCGAATCGTCCCCCACCATGGCGTCGCAGGGATCCTCCTCCGTCTTCGCCGCGCTCGCGCAGGCCCCGGAGGACCCCATCCTCGGAGTAAGCCACACGTCTCCCCAGCCTCGCCTCACCTTCCTGGCTTCCTCTTCTCTCCCCGGTGATCTGGCTGTCGCTGTCGGCCGCGATCGCGCGGCCTCGTGGGGTTTGCTTGCTCTGGCGGCTGATCGGTGTTCGTTTGGTTTCGTTCTGGGGCAGGTCACCGTCGCCTACAACAAGGATCCCAGCCCCGTGAAGGTCAACCTCGGCGTCGGCGCCTACCGGACCGAGGTGAGCTCAGTTTGGGGATTTGCTCTGCTGTTTTTTATTATTTGGATGGGAGATGGATTTGACTGACGCCCCACGCCCCTGTTCCTGTTCTGATCTGTGCAGGAAGGGAAGCCCCTCGTGCTGAATGTGGTCAGGCGCGCCGAGCAAATGTTGATCAATAATCCGTAAGTGTTATTATGTGAAATTCATATGACCCGCTTGATTTCGTGATCGCACCTCGGGGGTAGTGGGGCTGTTGAGCTTTCAGGCTTAAAGCTCCTGCCTCCTGCCCTCTGCCCCAGTGGAAACAGAAGTGGATTTAGTTTAGTCACTGGATCTAAAATCTGGATAACGCGCCTCTTAATTTGAGTACTAATTTCATTCACCGCCAGAATAATTATTGACCTGCCCTCTGTAATTGTAGGTGACCTTTCTGTTCTACGGTTCTTTTTTCTATACTAGTTTTTTCTAATAATTTCTTCTACGATAGGAAATTGGAACTAGTCTTTTTTTTTTTTTTTTTTTTTTTTGCGACTGTGTCTGCTCTGTCCCACTGCCGTGTAAGATTCTTCTTTTGTAGTCGACCTCGCGATTGCTTCTATTGCTTTCCCTCCTTTCTTTTTTGGTACCTGGGAAATTGACCTCAGTTTTGTCTGTGTGGGGAATGGTTTGTCGTTTGCAGGCTCTGCGATACTCCATGTGTCCCTTTTTCTCTGTGTTGGTTAAACTTTCTTTAATTTTGACTAGGTTTATAGAAATATCTCCAAATAAAATTATTATAAAGATAGAGTCAACGAGCTATCTATGATACTAATTATTTATCATAAGCATTAATATTTTCTTTTATATGCACGGTCAAAGTTGAGTATGTTTGACTTCTCTAGAAGCAAGATCGTTCAAAAAGGGACAGCGAGTATGTCTCATTGTGTGTATAAGCCTCTGCATGTGAAAAACTGTCGGAGTGGAAGTTTATGATATCTGAAGCTGTATTTTAAACATGACTTTCTTCCTATTTTTAGGTCACGTGTCAAGGAGTACCTACCAATCACTGGTTTGGCTGAATTCAATAAGCTGAGTGCTAAGCTTATCTTTGGTGCTGACAGGTATTTTTCTATTTGACTTCTTCATTTATTTTTCTCACATTGGCGATTTTTTTGGGTCAACTGATCCCAATGGTTATGTTGCCAACTGTACTGCTGCAGTTTCATTACATTAAAAATAAGTTGAACGGTCATCTCAGGTTTTATTTAGGGAGCTGATTATGTTTTTTCTTTACACACAAATCCAACAGTCCTGCTATTCAGGAGAATAGGGTTGCGACAGTGCAGTGCCTATCGGGTACTGGTTCTTTAAGAGTTGGAGGTGAATTTCTTGCAAGGCACTATCATGAGGTTAAGAACTTTTCCTGGCTCCTTTCTGTTTTTCCGCTTCTCGAGTTTAACACATGATTGCTAAATCATACAAATATATTCAGCGCACTATCTACATCCCACAACCAACCTGGGGAAATCATCCAAAAGTCTTCACCTTATCTGGATTGACTGTTAGGAGCTACCGCTACTATGATCCTGCAACCCGCGGTCTTGACTTCAAAGGTATGGATTTCATTTTTTTCATGCTGGATCTGTTAGAATGCTTTGATAATGCGAATATGCTAGGAACATTTACAACTGTATTATTATGTTCTATATTTGCAAATTATGTCATGGCTCTTTCATTGACCCAAATTTTGTTTTGTTTTACAGGACTCCTGGAAGACCTCAGTTCTGTTCCTTCAGGTGCAATTGTACTGCTGCATGCCTGTGCCCACAACCCTACTGGAGTAGATCCTACCATTGATCAGTGGGAACAGATTAGGCAGTTGATGAGATCAAAATCACTGCTTCCGTTCTTTGACAGTGCCTACCAAGTATGCCGACATACACAGTCACAATTGACTTGACATTGCAAAAAACACATCTGATTCCTATACACTAATTGTTCACATAATTTGTTGATTTTTGTTGACATAATAGGGCTTTGCGAGTGGAAGTCTTGACAAAGATGCTCAGTCAGTGCGAATGTTTGTTGCTGATGGTGGTGAATTGCTCATGGCCCAGAGCTATGCTAAGAACATGGGATTGTATGGAGAGCGTGTTGGCGCTTTGAGCATTGTAAGATATCTTCACTCTTGCTCTTGTTGAGTTGTTGGTTTCACTTTTATTCATCATGATCTCAAGGTTGTTGGCATCTTCCTCTTGTGTTCAGATATTACTATGTTTACCATCCATCTTGCGAGCTTAATGCTATAGGAGTGATCGATGTGTGAAAAATTCTGTCACATGCTTTCAAATGTGCCTCTGTATTTTCCTACTTGTTTTGAGATATGCCAGTTCCTGTAGCTCATATCTGTTTCATTATCGGAAATAAGAAGTGCATTGCTGTGGACGGTTTAAGTTGTCAATCACTTGTAGCCACTGGTGCCTAAAATTTTAGCATTTTGCTAGGATTGAATTCTTTTTCATTCTTAGAATATTGTATTGATGTAGAAATTTATTAGCATTTAATGTTACAGAGGACAACTATTTACTTCCACCAGTTCCAGAAATATTTGAGTAGTTATTAAGGATATGCATAACTTTATGCCTTTGTTGAATGCTGCTGCAGCTTTTCCTACATGGTGCCCTTCTGAACAGTCTTTTGTGCCACACAGTGTCCATTCATTGTTTTTTTGAGGAAACGTGTCCATTCATTGTAACTCATGTTTCAGGTATGTGGAAGTGCTGATGTAGCTGCTAGGGTTGAAAGTCAACTCAAACTTGTGATCAGGCCTATGTATTCAAACCCCCCTCTTCATGGTGCATCTATCGTGGCTACCATACTCAGGGACAGGTAATTAATATTCTTGTTATTGCAGTGCCATATTTAGAGGTGGGTCCAAAAATAATACAAAGTGGTTACTTCCTGTTTATTGACTGTAGTTATTTAATTTTTCAGTGAGATGTTCAACGAATGGACTCTAGAACTGAAGGCCATGGCTGATAGGATCATTACCATGAGGCAACAGCTATTTGATGCGCTGAAATCCAGAGGTGCTTATTTCTAGCAATTGCTCTCTCTCTCTCTCTCTCTCTCTCTCTCTCTCTCTCTACAAAATATGGTTAAATGTAACTTGCCATTTTTTTCTTATCATTTCATTCATGATCTTGTATTGCAACTATGCACCTCTTGGTGCAAATGTTTTTCTTTTGTCCTGGATTAATGCGGCTACTTCAAGGCAAACTATGTAGCTACTGCTGCATCCAAGATCTCTTGGGTTATCAGAAAGACAGAAACTATTGTACAAAATAAGAGAACTTCCTCTTGTTACCTTCTCAGTTGATTTCTCAAGAATTTGTACCTGACCTTAAAATAGTGTATCAATCTGTGAAATGTCATAATGTTATGTCTTGTTTGCACTAGTCCAGAAATTATGATAATTCAGTCTCAGTGTATTGTTCCTTTCTTTTGTCTTTTGTTCAAAGGGAAAGGTTTTGTGTCCTATCACAATGGCACTCAGTTTTGTTAATAACGTGCAGGAACCCCTGGAGATTGGAGCCACATCATTAAGCAAATTGGGATGTTTACTTTCACTGGGCTGAATAGTGAGCAAGTGGCATTCATGAGGCAGGAATACCACATTTACATGACATCTGATGGGTAATTGTCTATTCAACTTTTATAAGTTTATAGCTGTACTCTTGTTCTTCGTTTTCCAAGTAGTCCAGCATATTGTTGCGGCAAGGCATAGAACCATTAGGAAAGCTAATATGACAAGCTAATTAGTTAAAAATGAAGTATTAGCTCGTCCTAAACATCATAGTACTTTTAAGATCATATCATTGAACAATCTTGATCGGCACTATTTGATATTGATCTATGACTAGGTTTCTTTTTCTCACTACCCTACAATGGAAGTCCGAACTGTCACTGCTATATTGACAACGTATATATTCTTATTGCAGGAGGATCAGCATGGCTGGTTTGAGCCTGAGGACTGTGCCCCATCTTGCAGATGCCATACACGCTGCAGTTACTCAACTGAAAATGAGGACAGTATGGCAGCTTTCGTGAATAAAATCTGAATCACATACAACAATGTTCTAAGGACTCAGCCGGCGGTATTTACTGGCTGACCTACAGTAATCTGCCTTGAAATAGGAGTACATTTTTTACTCTGTTGTTGCAACAGTTTTGTACTGGCAGATTTAAATTCAAGTATTATGTTCGTATGGTGCTTTCAGAACTCCAAATAAATATGCGCATGCAATTTTGCTCCACTGGTGCTAAATGTTTATCCTACAAAACACCAGCAGTAGTTTTGAAAGCTGGTCTTTGCCTACTGTACAGTTCCCATGGTCAGAAGCTTTCTAATTGTTGTATGTTGTTTTTTCTCAAAAAAAAATGTTATATGTTGCTACAATGCTACTTGCTCTTCGTGACAGCCAAGGGTGAAAAAAAATGACCCTAGATTTTACTTCGTGCTTGCAGTACCTTGCGGTCATTTATCGCAAATCGAAGTCCTGTTAGCTCTAATTTTTCTCTATTTATTGATGGCTTTGGTACAATGGCCAATGCCTTGAGTCGTACATGAGAAGAGGAAGAAGTCGGCAAATTCAGGAAGTCGACACGAGGGGCTACTCAAGCGAGAGCCCACTTTGATCCAATCCAAATTCCAAAAATACAAACAAGTATATATGTACACTAGCTCACACGGTACATGCAAAATCTCGTGTCGTGCCATGCCATGGCGTCTCCTAATGGCGACCTGAGGGGCTTTTGTTCCCGCTAAGGAAGTCCAGCTTGTCCATGTACGTCTGCTTGAGGTTGGTCATGATGTTCGGCAGCTTCATGAGCCTGCCGTCGTCCTGCGCCGGCAGCTCCGGTGGCGGCGCGGGCGATCCGTCGTCGTTCTTGCCCTCGGGGTCCCCGGTCCACCCCATGAAGTCCAGCAGGGTCGTCTTGCTCTCGTCGTCGCCGGCCTCCTGCGACGGGCAGCGGCATCCGGCGGCAGAGGGGTCTGCCCCGGGCGGCGCGCTCTTCTTGGCCTTCTCCCTGGCCATGTTGTCGGCCTGGATGACGTCCTCTATCCGGGACATGACGTTGAACGCCAGGCTCTCCAGCACCCTGGAGTAACCCTCCAGCAGCGCGAACCCAACGTCCTGCCAACCAAAGTTCAGTTCTATAATGTGTCAGAGCATGCCAAGGGAAGCCAGCGGTTGCATTGCATTGCTCTGCTGTCTGCTCACAGAGATCTCACCCTGTTTTCTTGGATCTTTGCGATGTCGAGCGTGGACTGGGGGATGCCGGGGAACCTGTGCTTGATGATGAGGAGGAGCGTCTGCGCCCGCTCCTCGAACTGCTCCCGCTTCTCCTGGCTGACGGCGGAGCCCCAGGAGGACTTGCCGTCCTTGTTGTGCACCTTCCTGTTCCAGATGATGACGGACGCCTCGATCCGGTCCTTGAGGTCCAGGATCTTGTGCTCCGACGTCAGGTCCACCGTCGACAGGAAGTCGTCCGGGTCGAACTCCACGTCCGTGATGATCCGGTACAGCGCGTCCCCGAGGCTGGCGCGCCCGTTCTGCAAAAAGCTTGAGGATTCAGATTTTTTTCGAAAAGCTTGAGGATTCAGATGCTGCAGTACATGTTTGCATGCCGAGGACAAGGAGGCAGGCAAGGAGAAACCTTGGGGAGTGTGTCTATATACGTGTCCGGGATGCTCATCTCCATGAGGCAGTTGGCGTTGATGGCCATGGCCGCCTTGAGCACCTGGTTCACCAGCTCCTTCTGGTGCAGGAGCCAGCCTCTGGAGGCCTGGGGCAGCCCGCCGGGGGCACCTTGACGATCGGGATCCACCATTTCTCGTCGGACCTCTCCTCGTGCTCGCCCTCCGAGCACGAGTCGCGCTTCACGTACCAGAACTCGTTGCGGTCCTTGAAGTTGTCCAGGTAGTCCTGCAGCTCACAGCAGGAGACAGTTTAGCTAACGGCATCTTTGAGATCCGAACCCCTCGATCGACTGCATCATCAGGGTTTGAGGTCGTTCCACTCATACATACGAGGAGCATCGTGTCCAATTTACGCAATGCTGGGATGTTCCCCTGGAGATCCGTCTCTGCTGCGTGCCCATCACCTGCGACGACGAGCAGCAGAACGGAGTGTCATGTCACCGCGGGCCGGGCAATGGCGGTGGTGTCGAACGAGAACGAACCTCCATTTCAGTGCCGTTGTCCAGGACTTGTTTCTTGGCGACGAACTCGACGATGTGGTCGGCGACGGACAGAAGCCAGCCCATCTCTTTCTTCCACCTCCCCTTCCTGTCCGGCGCCATCGGCTCCAGCTTCCGTTGCTCGCCGAACACAGAGGCTGCATGCCGAATATTGCACGCATGGATGATTTTTCTTTAAAGAAAAATGCACTGCAGCGATCGAATTGGACAGGAATGGGATGGCCAATGCACTCACCTGCGAGGTTGGTGACGGCGTTGGAGAGGGCGAGCGCGGAGGGCACCCCTTTGCCGGACCCGGACATGTCCTCCCCGAGCAGCAGCTTGGCAAACTTCTCCTTCATCAGGTCCATCTCTGCACGCAACGCAACCACCTGACGCCTCGTCAACACCGGCAACATCTCTGCGCGCGCAGCCGGGCCGACGTCGACTTACCGGAAGGTCCTGCGCTCTGCTCGGTCCTGGCGGGCGCCCCGCCCGCCGGCTCCGTGCTGGACCCCTGGCTCCGCGACATGGCCTCCTTCTCGTCTGGTGGCTGTCCCCGGTCCTCCTCCCGCACCATGTGCTCTTCGACCGCCGCACCGAGCTCCGCCGTTCCAATTGCGGGACGGCGCTCATCCACCGATCTGCCGCGTTCGCGTCACAGCCGGCGCCCCGTCATGCGTCACATCCACACGACGACGGCGACAAAGGGATTTTTCCGTTCCAAGGAAGGAAGGAGAGGGAGAAAGATCACCATGATGCCGGCATACCTGTAAAGCGTGCAGCACCACCACCTCTCGGGGCCTCGAGCGCAGCGCGTGTGTCGTGCTAGCCGAGATTGTGCGCCAAAAGGAACGAGAAATGATTAGCTCCGCCGAATGATGGATGATGATTCTTGTGGGTGCCTTCTGCAATCCTCCTTGAATCGGCGGTTTCTATGGATCGTCGTCGTCATCTCATCTGCCCTCTCCTGTCCGAATAGGGGATGGAGGCCCCGGACCGGTGGCAAGGCAAGGCAGGAGTGAGTATAATTAGGGAGTGGCACTGGCTTTATTATTAGAAAGAAAGCGCCTGCCGGCCATTCTTAGCCTCCCTCCCCTGCCAGTGCTTGTGCTTCCCGTCTATTGAACGGTCGATCGGCGAGTGGGGGGCTGGACGGAGAGCTGGAGGAAGACGAAGAAGACCTCTCTCGCTACTCGATCGATCTTTGCCGGATCGGAGATGCGCCGCCGTGTCAGGTCTCTGCTTGTAGGCTTGGCTTGTACTACCATCAACCATGGATATAATGACAGAAATGGATGGCACGGCATTGGTAGTAGCTGTAGTACCTTGGACGCGTAATAATGCATGCAATGAAGTGCTAGCCTTTGGTGTCACCGGCCGCAAGCAACTGCTGCGCTTCGAGGGACCGTGGCAGAGCAGGGAGAGGGACAGTCTGGCGGTCAACTTCCGCCTGTCTGGAAAGGTGATCTCTTCTCTCTTCACGTAACGTGGTCCTCGCTTACCGTTGCTGCAATAGAAGCTCCGGAACCCGAGATGGGATTGTGCAGCATATTCTATTCACTAATCATCCATATAAATTAGAGTTATTCTTGCTAGGATACGCATCCGACCTTAGCTCAGTTGGTAGAGCGGAGGACTGTAGTGTCTGCAGATCAATCCTTAGGTCGCTGGTTCGAATCCGGCAGGTCGGATAATTTTTTTTTCGTTTTTTTATTTCTTTCAACACCACACATTTGCAAAAATTTAAATTTTCATTCATACACCATTGTCACATAATTCATCATCCGTCTAAACTTCGTAGACAAAAGCAAATTTACCAAATTTTAAATTTTCATCCATATGCACCATTACCACCAAATTCATCCGTTTAAATTTCGTACACAAGCAAATTGACCAGCGATGAATCCCACTGTTTCAAATCTCCCACAATGTTTCAAAAAATCTACTGGTACCATCGTACTCTACGCGCCAGCAACCGCCGGTCCGCCGCCGTGCCACCTCGTTGCCCTCCGCAAAGCCGGCGGGAAATAGAAAAAGAAAAATCCTCCACCACCTGCTTTGCCTGGTCGTGATGGTTTTAGCTGCTGTCGGCATGTCATGCTGCGGCCCCTTTGAAGACGAGGAACCTGAGCGACTCGAGGCGGAAGTAGATGAAGCTCCCCTTGCTGTGCGTGAAGTAGCAGCCGAAGCTGGAGCCCACCACGCATTGCCATCCGGGGCCGTGGATCGCGTCAAACTCCTGCAGCCAATCCGAGTTCAACTGGTGAGCAGAGCTGAGAGCTGCATACGAGGGGTGGTAAGAGTTGTTACCTTCTTGATGTGAGCCGCGATGCTCCGGCAGTCCAGGGCGTCGAAGCGGTCCAGGGCCCTGGACGCCGCCGACGTCGCCTCCGCCTGCATCTTTGCCGGCATGTCGGTGTCCTCCACCACCGCCTTTCCTTCCAACATGGCGTCCCTGCTCTGCTCTCCCGGCCTCGCGCTCCTGTCCAGCTACAACGTGATTTGAACTCTGAAGAAGAAGACGACTCCGACTCAGAAATACTATGCGCGTACCCGTGCATTCCTCCTCCCTTGTTATATAGCCGGTGCCGGGAGCCCGCCGGGAGAGCCGGATAGGACGGGCACATGCATCCGCGTCAAGCTGACGTGCGTGGGACTACAGGTAACGACCAGGTCAGCCCTCTCCCTCGAGTTCAATTCAATTCAATTGTTCAAATGCCAATGAGGCAAGGACGAGCAGGATGCATGAAGCATCGGTGGGAAAGCACAGGTTTTGCCGTGTTGGATATGGCCAATGTCACGTCCAATGTGTTTGCCGGGTTGAATTGGGCGCGTGCGTGGATTTGGTGTGCCGAGTGCCGACGGATTTACCCGGGATCGTAGTTCAAAACTCAAAGACTAGCTTAACAGAGATTGGTCCGGGGGTCCCTATCATGGCGAGGTCTCCACGTCAAGGCGGGGCGGCGGGCTGGAAAGTGGGAAGGCCTTGGGCTCTTTCTGATCCCTGCGGGTAAAGAAATCAGTCCGCCTATTTTATTGGTAGCATGTGTTCCGGATGGGGGTCCTGATCCACGGGAGCACACGACCCTATGCAGTCCATCCTTAATCCTGTCTCTAATCTCTAGCGAGATGGCTTCAAGTTGCAGCCAACCATTTCATTCCCTGCTACTGCTAGGCACTTCATCTGTATGGCACATGAACATGATGATGAGCCTCTCGAACTTTCCTCGCAGGAGCTATGCGATTTTCTTCTCCATTTTCTTATATGAAGTACTTATATAAATGTGGTCGTGTGTTGAAAAAAGTACTATGTTTCTAAATAATTGTCCATATGGTATTTGTGCATGTTATAAATTTTCTTAAATTCAACTGAATTTATAGAAAATAAGTTTATTATGAAAATATATTTAATGATCTACTTAATGACATTAATTATATACTATAAATATCAACATTTTCTTGTATATATATTTAGTTAAAATTAAAAGTGTTTGACTCTAAAAAATGATACTTATTTAGGAACAAAGTGGGAATACCTTAAAGTTATTTAGCTTCCTCAGTCGAAAAAACTTACACTACTTCATCCTTTCTTAATCTCTAGGGACCAACCATTTCATTCCCCACTCGGCACTTCATCTGTTTCATTCCCCACTCAGCACTTCATCTGTGTGGCACATAAACATGGTGGTGAGGCTCTAGAACTTTCCTCGCAGGAGCTATGCGATTTTCTTCTTCTTTTTTACTTATATAAACATGTTAGTGCGTTGCAAAATGAAAAAAAAAAGTATATCTAGTTTGGTTTCCTCAACCTAGCCTTACCAAACAAGGGCACATGGAGTGTGTTTGATTCCAGGCAAGGTTACCTTGAGACATGTTTAAGCAAGCATTTGCCTTGTTTATGTGAAATAGCTCTCTTCATTAAGCAACACCTATAGCTCGGAGATATAACGGTTGCAACATCTATTCTAACTAGTTGAATTCCCAGCGCGTTGCGGCGGGAATTTGAGACACAATTTTGTGAAAAGGGTTAGGTGAGTGGAGTTGTCATATATGTAGTTTATTTATTATGCAATAAGGTGACCAAATCATATGCATGCATTTGCACGATGTGTGTGCTGAGCGGAAAGCCAAAGAGATAGTAGCAGGAAGTAAGTTCAGGTGGGAAGGCCGGAAGCTGAACAAATAGGAGGTGACATGGCAGCATGAGGATTGAGATTTAGAAGAATTTATTGCTTAGTGGGTATGAACTATATAGTATTTATAGATATGTATTGAAAAGCGGAATTTGTACTTTCAATGAACATGTTTGGTTCTAACTCTATGAGCATGGGTTAGAAGTCCATTAGAGCGGACAAGAAGAGAAGTGAGGGCAGTTTAGGAAGTAAAAAAAGGATGAACAAAAGAATCACTTTGCTTGCTAATATTAGATATAGTATACAATATGTATATGTATCGAATGATGAAGGTGTAGATTTAGAAGCTTTAAATTTTATCGTGCTGATATTGAGGAGGACCTGGGTGATGGGGGTGTAACCCAAAGGGTTCACATACTTCTTTATCACATCGAAGGCCTCAAAATCATCGCATTTCAAAGAATAAGAAAAAGAAAAAATTTAGTAGAAGGAAATCAAGATGAAAGAAATTTTTTGGAATTGTAACGGCTTGATAGTAAGAAGTATAGGTTCTTATCAGATTTAACAAAAGAAAGGAACCTAGATTTTATTGCCTTATCGGAAAGCGGTCGAGCTAATTTCCCGCAATCCACATTGAATAATATTTGCGTTTGTGAGAGATTTTCTTTGGCATTCCATGGCTCCAAGGGGTAGGTCTGGTGGCATGATTCTAGGTGTTCATTTGCTAAATTTGGATATAGGGGAAATAGAGGAAGGAGACTTTTTTATCCGTTTTAAGCTTAGGCATAAAGAAGAAGATTTCAAGTTTAATCTGATTTCTGTTTATGGCCCAGCTCAGTCGGAACATAAGACACAGTTTCTATCAGAGATGGTACGTGTATGTTCTAAAGAATCCTTACCTATTGTCATAGGTGGAGACTTTAACATTATACGACGATCGGATGAGAAAAATAATGACAATTACAATGATAGATGGCCATTTATGTTCAATGCTATGATTGACTCCCTGAATCTAAGGGAATTAGAGTTGTCAGGTAGAAAATTTACTTGGGCCAACAGGATGCAGAACCAAACTTTTGAAAAGTTAGACAGAATTCTCGTTTGCACGAGTTTGAGTCTAAATTTCAGCATACCCATTTTGTACACGCTTTGAACAGGGAAATTTACGATCACACTCCTTTACTAATATCTACAAATAATCCTTCTTCCGCTTACCAACCTCAATTCAAATTTGAATTAGGATGGTTCTTCGAAAGATGGATTTTGTGAGATGGTTGCGGATGTGTGGCAAAATACCCCGGTCAACGGCTCACCAATAGAGAGATGGCAAGCCAAGATTAGAAGGCTACGCCAATATCTTAGAGGATGGGCAAAGAATGTGAGCGGTGCGTACAAATTAGAAAAAAAAATCATTACGAATAAGTTGGATGATTTGGATAAAAAAGCGAAATCACCTTACTTACTCGGGATGAAGTTAATCTTAAGCATGTGCTTAACGAGAAATTAGTAGAAGCTGTTAAGGGAAGAGGAACTAAAATGCATTTACTAGAAGGGGATGCAAACACAAACTATTATCATTTGCTTGCTAATGGTAGACATCGAAAAACTCGTATTTTTCAGCTGGAAGATGGGAGTAACATAATAACTGGTGATGCTCAGCTTAAAGAGCATATTACTACTTATTATAAAAATCTGTTTGGACCCTCAGATTCATCCAACTTTGGGATGGACGAGTCACAAACAGAAGATATTCCTCAGGTCTCCCAGCTAGAAAACAAGTTTTTGACTGCCCCTTTTACCCAAAAGGAGGTCAGGGCTGCGATTTTTCAAATGGAACATAACAAGGCACCTGGGCTGGATTGTTTCCCCCCGGAGTTTTATCAGGCATTCTGGAATGTGATTCGAGAAGACCTGATGGCTCTGTTTATAGATTTCCATCGGGATAATTAGACCAACTCGGGCGGCTTTTTTGCCGGGAAGAAACATCATGGAGGGTGCGGTGATCCTACATGAGACAATTCATGAACTACACTCTAAAAAGAAAGATGGGGTCATATTTAAAATAGATTTTGAAAAAGCATACGATAAGGTTAAGTTGAGTTTTTTGCAACAAACATTAAGAATGAAAGGTTTCTATGAGAAGTGGTGCAATTGGATTCGGTGTT
This sequence comes from Themeda triandra, assembly GCA_018135685.1. Classification (NCBI taxonomy): domain Eukaryota; kingdom Viridiplantae; phylum Streptophyta; class Magnoliopsida; order Poales; family Poaceae; genus Themeda; species Themeda triandra. The sequence continues at coordinate 137,703 of JAENPR010001123.1, forward strand.
TTACAGAAGGGGGAGATGTAAACATTAAGGTGAATGATCAGTTAGGTAATTACTTCTAAACTAAAAAAGGGTTAAGACAAGGGGACCCACTGTCGCCCATACTATTTAACATAGTAGTCGACATGTTGGCCATCCTTATCGCCAGAGCCAAATTAGAGGGCCAAGTTGAAGGGGTCATTCCCAATTTAATTATTGATGGTTTGTCTATCTTACAATACGCGGATGATACGGTGATTTTCATGAGTCATGATGTTCTAAAGGCGGTAAATATGAAATTTTTACTAACCACCTTTGAACAAGTGTCGGGCCTCAAAATAAATTTCCACAAAAGTGAAATTTTTTGTTTCGGCAAGGCAAAAGACCATGAAGACTTCTATTCGCAGTTGTTTGATTGTGCCATCGGTAAGTATCCCTTTCGTTATCTAGGCCTACCCATAAATGTTAGGAAGGTAAACAACAAAGATTGGAAAATGATTGAGGACAGAATAGAAAAAAGGTTGAGTGGTTGGAAAGGAAAGATGCTCTCAGTAGGGGGACGTTTGGTGGTATTAAACTCGGTGCTTTCTAGTTTACCGATATTTATGATGTCATTCTTTGAACTACCTAGAGGGGTCTTAGAGAAAATAGACATGTTCAGATCGCGTTTCTATTGGCAAAATGATCAAAATAAGAAAAAGTACAGGTTAGCTAGATGGGAAGTGTTGTGTCAACCAAAAGATCAGGGAGGTTTGGGAATACAAGATTTGGATATTCAGAATAAATGTTTGTTAAGCAAATGGTTGTTTAAGCTACTAAACGAGGATGGTATGTGGCAAGAATTGCTAAGAAACAAGTATATAAAAGATAAGACCTTAGGAAGTTGCGTGAAGAAGCCGACAGATTCACACTTTTGGAAAAGCTTAATGAACGTTAAAGAATCTTTTATGGAACTTGGCTCATTTAGGATCAATGATGGGTCCCAGACCAGGTTTTGGTTTGATACTTGGTTGGGAAATAAGACTCTTAAAGACAAATTTTCTTCGTTGTTTAATATAGTCAGAGGCAAGCAGGATTCAGTAGCACAGGTACTGAGGAACGACCCTTTTAATATTTCTTTTCGAAGGAATTTAGTAGGAGCGAACCTCGGTGCTTGGCATAGAATTGTTGCATACGTACGGGATATTAATTTATAGGAGGAAAGGGATGTTTTTGTGTGGGGCTTAAATGCATCGGTACCTTTACGGTCAAATCCATGTATCTTTGCGTTGATTAACAATGGGGTTAGAGTGTCACAAGACATTTGGCAAATCAAAATACCTATGAAAATAAAAAATTTTCTGCGGTACTTAAAAAAAGAAGTGGTTTTAACTAAGGACAATCTACTTAGACGGCATTGGGTAGATGACAAATCTTGTTGTTTTTGTTATCAACCTGAAACAATAGACCATCTCTTTTTTTATTGTGTTTATGCCAAATTCTTATGGCGGGCTATATATATACTTTTTGGTTTACCTCCTCCTTTACAAATGACTGATCTTTTCTTAAGATGGTCAAAAATAGGTCGCAAAAAGTATAACTCATTGTTATTAACTGCAGCTGCTACACTTTTATGGGCAATTTGGATAACTAGAAACGAAGTGGTCTTTGATAAATGTAGATCAAAATCTTTCTTGCAGGTACTTTTCAGGGGAACGTACTGGCTTCGTCGTGGGCAAGCCTCGCAATGGCATGATGACCGGCGGGACCAACTTCTTCAAGTTGGACAATTGCTAGAAACATCGGCGTTGCATTTTTTTGTTCCAATGGGTGGTTATCCTCAAGACACCTTGGTCATATTTAGTTAAAAACTTTATTTCGTTTTGGTTTCCGCCATTTGGTGGTTTGTGTAGCCGAGTGTTTGTGCCCGTGAGCAAAACTTTGTAATAATTGGCGTGATTCTATCTTCGGATAGAAGAAGCCGGGTATACAGTATCCATTATCTAAAAAAACGAGAGATAGAGATAGAGACAGAGATAGAGATGCGAGATATGCTATTTTTTATTTGTTTTTGTGAGCAATTTTAATAGAATCACTTTTTGCTTGCTAATATTAGATATAATAAAATATTGTACATGTGTAGAAATTATTGAGATATAGATGCGGATAGAGATAAAGATATAGATGCATGCTATTTTTTATTTGATTTTTTGAGCAATTTTATTTGACGAGCAAGTGTGTATGCTTCCGTTGTGCTACGCCAACGCCAGTGCCTCTCTCTCGTCCTCTGTCCAGGTGTGCGGCCCATTCCCATGCAGCCCGCCACACAGCGAGGCCCACCACAGCTGCATTCCTCGCAAGCCCGGGCCGACATTGTTAGTCCCGCTCGACGCCGCCATTAGCAACCAACACCGCGTCCTTTCTCCGTGCACTCAACACCGCGTCCTTTCTCCGTGCACTCTCCCGCTCCTCAGCCAGCCACCGAGCGGCGAGCTCATGCGGTCACGCCTCCTGCGTCTGCAGCGGTTGCAGCCACGCGAGAATCTGCGAGCAGAGCAAGCGAGCCGTGCGCCCGTGCGTGACCTACTCATGGTCATCAGTCATCCGTCATGGCACTGTGAGTTCGTAGCTGCCAGGCGCACGCGGGCACGCGCACGCTCAGCTGCTGCCATTGGCGGCCAGGCGTCCGCGGTGAACTAGGCAGCGCTGATGCGTCTGCGCGTGCGTGCGTGCCCCGGACAGTGCTCCTTGAACTTGAGGTACCACACCTGGGAGCGTGCGCATACTCCACCACGATTTGCTTAAGTTCCTTCCCTACGGTCTACGGACGTCATGTCACTTCCGTCACGTAGGATCCCTGTTCCGGTGCGCAATCCGTCCTGGATAGTACAGGACACGACTCACATGAGCATTGGACCACCGCAGATTGCTGATCATACGGCATTTGCTAAGGCCGGTGATAGACGACGGTGCACCAGGGTTGCAAAAGTTGAGAGACGTTATTAATTTCTAGATGGTCTTTGTGAATTTTGGACGAAACAGTGGAAATAGTATATTGCAGAGTATTTTTTCTTGTGTGTTGTGGTCATTAGGTGGCGTTTGTTTCTCAGAAATTCTTAATAAATGTGCGCTTTCTTTAGCGCTAGCGCCCACACGCCTTCCGCCCGCGCGCCCGCACACTACTTGTCTTCAACCTCCCTCTCCTTCCCTAGCGCTCTCTATCTCTCTCCCCGGCGAGCATCTCACTGACGGCCTCCTCCCCACGCCCCCCACCACCACCTCCCCGACGTGGCCATGGCGGATGTGGTGACGACGGTAGCAACGGATCTGCGCTAGGTAGTCTCCACCTCCTCTCTCCTCCTAGATCTGATTTTATAGGGTTCTGTCGCGCTCCCCTTGTCTTCTCAAATTTCTGTGGGGTAGGTAGGTATGTCAAGTAGCAAGGATGGTTGAGGGCGTTTTAGGGGAGCCGGCGGTAGCTAGGGCTGTCGGGCCATATTAGGGTAGGGGGCTCCGACCATGGTGGTATCGGCGCACGCGCTGGGGAGGACCGGGGGGAGGGGGGCTGAGGCGATGCTACGGATGGAGAAGACATGGGGGAGAAGCGAACGACAGGGATGATGCGCATGCGCAAGTGGATGACACGCAAGCACGGAGCCCTTCCGCGCCGGTTGCTTCCTTTTTTTTGGCCACCAAACTCTTTTTTTCCTATATTGCATCCAGAAAGTAGAATTTCTGCACGCACATGTAGTAAAAGTCTTTGTTTCTTTTTACTTGTGGTGTGCAAGTCTTTTGGCATTTTTTTTTTTGGGTAACTCTCAGTTGTGTACCATTGGATGGTAGAAACATTGTTCCTTTATCCGGAAAGACGAGAGTGCAAGCATCTAAGTATGGAAACGGTAGGCGACCATTTTTACTGGGTTGGGCAGTATAACCTCCCCCAAAATAATCTACAACATGAACAACTAGAGATCGACGAATCAAACAATGGGCAATCCCTACACAAAGCTACTATGTATGCCTCTGCTCAGCAATCTGAGTGACTTCTTTCGGAGAAGCGCACGCACACGCGCGATGAGAACGTTCTTGGAGTGTCTTGGTTTAGGCCGGTGGGAAGAAGCGGTTGAGGTTGAATGGCAGGCTGTAGAACTCCTCGTTCCTGGTGTCGCCCTTGAACGCCCGGAACCGCAGCCACCACGGCATCCCCCTGTCCTTACCCGCGTCCTTCATCTCCAGCGTGTTGTCCAGGAACACGGCCACCATCAACCCCACCGTCGGCGGCGACGAGAAGATGGTGTTGATGTAGTCATTGAACTGCATTCATCCCAGGTCATCACACACAAGTTAGCCACATTCTGTACTTTTAGTCTTTTTTTCTGAACGAATCTTTAGTCCTGATTTCAAGAACTAGTGCCACCCGCGATATGATTTGATATGTTCCTACTTGCTGCTGTCTACTGCACATTGCACTGTCTATCTACATGATATCTCAGGTACTGTTTGACCTTGAGCCATGAAGAAATATTGAAATAGGGGAAAGAGAAAGAGACGAACCCATCCGGCTTTCGTGTGCGCAGGACCACGATTAGCAGCCATGGTGTACCGGAAAAAGTATTCCGGCACGGACAGGCCAAGGAAGATGGAGACGCCGACGATAAAGAGGTTGCGCATGGAGTTCATGTTAGTGAACTGTAAGAAGGACAGCCCCACTGCAGCTGAAAGTCAGAGAAAGGTGAAAAAAAGCCGTCAGCCCAGGCAGCAGCATTGCATTACCAAAGCGCATCCAGCAGACTGCACACATTACTCGCATCAGATTCAGAGAGGTTCAGAGAAAACAGGACGATGACCAACCAACTAGTCCGAACAAGACGCAGTACACGGCTGCAAAGATGGTGAACGGGATAGAAGCGAACAAGGCTCCAAATTTCCCTGCAATTCGATAAATGAAGTGTCAGGAGCTGCTCCTCACTCAGGGCCTCAGTTGCAGACATGAACAGTCCAATTACTGGCTCACCCAGCATGGAGAAAAAGATCATGAAGCCAGCTGAGATCTGTATAACCCGCCGGCTGCCAATCCTTGTCGATCCAAGCAACCCAACGTTCTCCCTGCATCATGCCAACCAAGTAGTGTCAAGGCTTGTAATAAAAACATCTGCAGAGGCACAGTGGTGATTGGTGACGATTTTGGCATAGACACTCACACTGAGACAGTGGAGCCAGTAACCGTTCCAAAGAGCCCATCAAGGAGGATGCCGATTCCCTGTTGTTCGCAGAGCATCTTTTCAGTTTTGAACATCTGACGGAACATCAAAAGAAAACAATCATGGGTGCAAGAAAGTGTTTACCTGCCACCCAATGCCTCTACTCAGGATATGAGCCGGAGGTGGAGTCGCACTTGCAAGCCGAGCAGCAGCTTTGTAGGAGGCTGTGGACTGGCCAAGAGAGACATTGTCTTAAGGTCAGTTTTGTGTCGTTCCTGAATTCCTGAATAAAAGAATTCAAGGCTGAAGTATGATCACCTCTACTAGCGAGACCAAAACAGCAGACACCATACCAAATGATTGGCCAGCATTGAAGGTTGGTGCACCCCATTGCAGTGGGTAAGGAATCTTAATCCTGGGTGAAGTCAATGAATCAGTGTGCAGAGAAAAAAGAAGCAAACAATTCCGTGTCTCAGAAAAAAGATGCAACTGAAGATCGATCTTAAGTTGGGACAAATGCACTTAATTGTTGGTGGCACCAATATGTCACTCTTTGTTACACCTTCATTGCAAAATCAGGACTCAAGTCTCCAACATTAGACCATTGTTATTTTCTTCACAATATATAGAATTAGCAGTGACAAACATCAATGCCTTCTTCACAAACCAAAAAAAAAAAAAGATGAATACTATCAAACAAATCTAAGGTGTCAGGTTCATGTCACTGGTAGCAGGTATGCTAGACCAAAAATGGATTCAGACTTACAAAAATTGACTATCCGATATATATACATGTAGCGCCTAATACTAGATTGAGCATTGAACATCTTTACATTTACACGACACACTTAAAATCGTGTTGGCAAGGGTACTTACCATGGGGCAGAAGAGATCAGATTGGCTCTGTCAGTGCGGCAGTTGTTCTGAGTGACCTCAGAGCTATTTTTATAGGCTCCACCTGAAGTGAGGATTTGAGCATATGCCCATACCAATGCGATACAGATGAAAAGGGAGAACCTTTCCAGTATGGGAATTTCCTTTATTTGTATATTCTTCAGATACTGGGAAAGAATGGAACGGCACAAATTAGGTATGTTTAACTTCCCAAGATGAATTTGGTGCATAGAAAACTGGACAGTATGGACTTTTGTCAAACCTGAGAGAGTACAACAAAGAGAATCAGCATTGGCAAGCCAATCTCAACGCATCTCCCAACCTGATGCAATATCAGACATGAATTGGATGAACAAACAAAATATTCATCATTAGCATATCCACGCAAGACGTGGTCATATGCGCACAAGTTGACAATACAAAATGGAGTCGGGACAAAGCAAGCGGTACCACAGGGAAACCTCTTTCGAAAAGGCCAAATCCGAGCAGCGCAACCACTGGGGTCATCCCCACTGGACTGAAGAATCTGAAAGAGGATATGCATTTTTCGAGCCAATCAGTAAAATCCTAGGCACTGTCAAAACTGAAATGGAATGCAGAAACATTCATGGGCCAATCCATTCCAGCATTTAACTACAACTAGAATTGGGTAAATCCTAGTTCTTCCAAGGCAAGATTACTAGAATTAGAATGCTTGGGCTGTGAAGTGTGAATAAGGAAAGCAACCTGGAGAAAATACCCCATAGCTGGCTGTATCCCAGGATGATCTGAATGCTGGAGGACACTATCAGTGCCCCCTGTATCGCCTTCATGGTTTCGAGGAACCTCTGCTCAACCACAGATGAAAAAACATGCAGATTAGACCACCACCTCTTCATCAGAAGCAAAAGAATGGAGGACGCAGGCAATTGCTCACCTGATGACCATCTTGTATCCCCGAAAGCGACGGTTCCTGGATGATTGCCATTATCGGGATCACGAAGGCGTATGAGCCGCCGATGACCGTCGGAAGCCGGGTCCCGAAGAGGGACTGCAGCAGCGTGTTTATCCCCGTCACGAACAGCAGCGTCTGCACCACCCTGACCCTGTCCCCCTGCAAATAGCGACACCAATCACAATCACAATCAGAAGCGAAAGGGAAAGGACCCAACCCAAAACATCACATCACCAAACTGATGCTGCCAAGAACCGGCACGAATCTGGTGTGGCCAAACAAAAAGCGGAAGTCTTGGCACAGGAGCTCACATCGTCGCCGCCCATCATGGGAACCAACACCGCCGGGATCATCACCGCCGTGCCCAGCGCCAGTATGTAGTGCTGGAAGCCCAGTATGATCGCCTCGCCTGAAATGGAATCCAAAACAGATTAAAAAAGAAGAAGACGGAGAAAAAGATTCAGGGGAAAAAAGGAGAATTCCTAACGCGAATGTGAACTCATTTCAGCGCCAAGCTTCGATACGCACCCCAGGGAGGGTTGGAGTCGATGCAGTACTCGAACCCCTGGAGCTGCTCCATGGGCGGATGGCTTATCTCCTCCGGCTTCACCTCCGCCATTTCCTCCCGGCGAGTTTTACCTTCTTGGAGCAGGAAAGAGGACAGGAAGAGGGCTCTTGTCCCTCGCAGCCTCCCAAGAACACGATCTCGTCCCTTAAAATCACCACCAGACCGCCGCACGCCGATTCAGCGAGTGGATGGTTCCTTCCTGCCTGCTTCGTCTGCTGCGCCGCTCTTGGCAAAGCAGCAAGAAGAATCTCCAAGCAGTGGAGATATATAGAGATGAAACGTATCCACCGGCAACAGCCGCGCGCCCTCGCACCAGGACGAAATCTGTTGGAGAAAAGAGTTTCGAGTGCGAGGGGAGCGGGGCGCAAGAGAGAGGAACGAACACACAGCCCAGCGGCGGCGTCTAGCTGTGGCGAGTGCTGGTCGCCGGCCGGCCTCTCCCCTCTTTATCTCGTGAGGCTTCCTTTTGTTGGCTTTTATCGTTGCTGGGTTGGGTTTTGCTGCGGGGTTTAATCGCCTTTCAAGTCCTCTTCCCTCCTCTCTAGTGAGGAACTGGCCGTTGGCTTTTTTGCCGTGACCAAATTGCCCCTCCTGTGCCTCCGATACCGCTGTTTTTTCACCTCGTGGCTCGTGCTCGGGGTCAGGCATGGCCGCGACTGCTGTCTGCTGTGGTTTCAACGTACCACTGTTGACTGCTGTGTTTTTGGCTCTTTTGGTAAAAAGAAGTTTAGTGGTAGTAATTATCGTTTTTAGTATTTTTTGATGTGAAAGTTCATTTGTGATACTAGGGTATGTTTGGTATGTAGCCACGACTTACAACAAGTGAAGTCTTTTTATTGGTATCCATAGCTTTTGCGTGCCGCAAGTGCTCAAGCTTGTCCATAGTTGATTGCGTCCGTTTTTCATGCCGAGCCTTTTGGTCGCCAACCTTATGGCACGGCAGTAACGTACATTAATATTCAAGTTAGTAACGTACACTGAATATTGAATTTCCTAGACCTTAGACTTGTGCTTTTCAGCAGGACTTTCAACCTTCGTCGCCATTAAATCCATAATATTCTACTCTGTTAGAACAATTGGAAATGTATTATCTTTGTTCCAAAATTATAGGCCAGATGTGATTTTTGTATGTACATAACTTTATATAACTACATATAGGTACATAATTTATGTACATAGATATATTATTATAGTAATATATCTTCTACTTATAGTACAAATAAAATAGAGTGAAATAGAGTAAGTACTTACGTACGTACTCCCTCCACCCGATATTAAGTGTCGTTTAAGCTTTGGGCACATCAATAGGATGAGCTCAAAAAGGTGTGGTACGAAACAAGAATGATAAAGATAGAGAGATGTATTGGAGGAAAAAAAAGATTCACGGAGAATGGGAATGACAAATAATTTGGGACAAATATGGCAGTGGTTTATTCATAGAAGATGTATTGAAGCCATCTTCAACTTTTAGAGTCCTTCCTCTGTTCTACTCTCTCCGTCCCTATTTAAGTGTCGCTCCGGAAGCGTGTTTGTGAGGGAAACATGATTTTCTAGTGACATTTTTTTAGGGACGGAGGGAGTATGTTTATCAAAATTAGTAGTAAATGACTTTAAATATAGGATGAATGGAGTAAACCTGTGAAGCTCGGTTTACCGCTCGCTAAAGAGGCTGCTAAGACGACATGCCAGAAAGAAAATGGATTCTAGAGACAGAGTGCATTGCATTCCACGTACATTTCCCTGATTCCATTGCATTCCACGTACATTTCCCTGATTCCTGCCAAGTGCCAACCGATGGGACAATTGCTCCAATTAGATATGAACAGCGTCGCTTGACGGGGCTGGTCCAAGACCAGAGGCCAGAGGATACTTGTTCCTGAGGCGAGCTGCAGCGGCTTCCTCAACCATCCACTGAAGGAACGTTTTACAGGAAATTTGCCTGCAGCGGTGCACGCCACACGTTCCGCAAGCCGCGCTCGTCCGGCATATTCCGGTGAATTGCGTGGCCACGGTAAAACGGCGCTGGCACACTGGCGGGCCCGCGTGCGAGGAGAGAGAAGACCGGGGAGAGAGACGACGGGGAGAGAGAAGGACGGAGCAGGGAGGCCGCCCTCGCGCTGCTCGCCGCTGGACCGGGGAGGAGGCCGGTGGCCCGCCGCGGGGAGGGAGGGACCGCCGCGGGGAGGCTGCCCTCGCGCTGCTCGCCGGCCCACCGCTCGCGCGTGAGAAGAAGGGCGCGGCGTCGGCAGGAGGCAGAGGATGGCGCGGGCGAGCTCCGTCGATGGGCCAGCGCTGCCATGGGAGCGCCCATCCGCCGCCGCCTTGTGAGATGGAGAAGCTGCCGACGACGCCGCTCCGCCGCCGAGAAGAAGCCACGAAGAGGCCGGGCCGTGCCGCCGTGCCACCGGAGGAGGAGAAGGGAGCCGCCGCGCGCGTGTGGCCGCGCGCCATGGTCGCCCGGCGTGGCTGCCGCCGCGAGGTCGCCGCCGGGCCGCCGCCGCCGCTTGGACCTCCACCGGGGCGCGAGGCCCTCCACCGCGCGAACTCCGCCGCCAGGAAGGGAGAGGCCAGGCCGGGCGCGCGGGGAGGGAGAAGCCGAGTGCCACCGCCGGAGCAGGGAGGAGCATGGAGGCGCGCCGCCGCTGGGAAAGGCTGCGAGCCGCGGGCGATGAGGATGCGGAGGTTGGGCGGTGGAAAGGATAAGGGAGAAGGGAGAGAGAATGAGTGAGGGAAAAAAGAATAAAATAATATTGAGTAAAGATATAGAAGGATGATGAGTGCGGGAGAAAGTTGTATAGAGTAGAGAATTTTGATGACTAGGACGGAATATTCCTTCTAGAGGAGAAATATAGAGGATGATGAGTGCGGATAGTCTGACTCGCAGTCCGAGTCGGAGAGAGAAAGAGATGGGCAACCGGGCAAGGCAAAGTTACCGTTGGGTGCCGGCGTGTCGCTCGCCACCCCTCGCCGTGTCCGTGTGGGTGGGTGGTCGGACCGATGTTTTTTTGATCGCGTTTTGCATCGTGGGACGAGCGAAGAGGCACAACACCACATTTTGCCACGCACGCAGACCCGGCGGCTGTCTGGCTGCGCTGCCTGCCTCTGGCGGTCTGGCCGTGTCTGCCGTGGCCGCGCGGCAAGCCTGCAAGACGACGCCGAGTCTGCTTGGCGCCGCGCGGGACGCGACAGCGATCTGAGAGATACCTACAGCCTGCTGCCTACCTGACGCCCTGAGCGCACGAAGACCCACGCCGCGCGCGCCGCTAGAACGCAGTCCGCAAAACACCTGCCCGGCCGTGCCATGGTCTTCAGCAACAGAAGCGGCCGGGAAAACTCTCATTTCTATGGGAGGAGTAGTAGAGTACAAAGAGTACTATCCGTTTTCCGCTGCATCGTTGGTTACCGCCAATCGATGACTGTTAAATTTAATGAGGTTACTGCAGCGCGCTGGGGTAGCGAGTGGCAACGGGAAAGTCCCTGTGCGATTGCTTTGCTCTGTCTGCGCTGCCAGAGCGCCAGTGCCAGATCTACGGTGGTGTGCGCGGCACTGTGGTGAATTCATGGACGTGCGTCGGGCCAAATCGGGAGTAATGAGCTGAGTCGAGCCAGGGACGGTGGTCACGTTGCCGGTTGGTGGTAGCGAACCGAGGGTGGTCGGCCTTCAGTTGGCGCAGATTGCTGACCGTTTGGGTTGCCAACGAGCTTTCGAGGTGGGTCGTGTTGTTGGCTTCGCTGTTGGGGGGCACACGGTGCCTCGTCGGCTACCTGTAGCGCTACCATGCAGGAGTGGGACTGCCTCGTACATCTACCGCACTGTAGCATTACGTGTCGCGCGTCAGTAGTAGAGTGTTGAACTTCAGACAGCACATCAGCCCAGAAACATCACATGGTTATGACTGCCATCGACGAGGTTCTGCATGATAAAAGTAACGTCATCGTCAATGTTGAACCATGAACCTTGATAAAGGCTACCAGTTGGCAATCCCAGCACTCCAGATGCAAAGCAATGAGCTGGACACCAAAATAAAACACGCACACGGCCACGGTTTTCTTTTTCTTGTCTTAAAATGTTAAGTTTCTGGTACCTGTATAATACAAGACTACAAGTTTGCTCAGAAGGCTCCTGGAATCATTTCCCTTGGACTGGTTTAATTGTATTGTTTTTTTCCTTTCCACATTAGACTACGCCATAGCGTTTCGATGCCAAAACTAGCAAAAAGAAAAAACAATATTTCATTAGTTCAGCATCGAGCCAGGAACAAGCGTCGAGTAGCGTTGTTTTTTCTTCAGCATCCTTCTTTGCAATGGTACCCGATGCATGGTCTTCCTTCGACTTTCTCTCAACAGCATCAAGCATCGGCTGCTGCCCATGCTGTGGGTAGTTTTACAAAACTGTCACTTAAAAACTCAATGATACACTGACTGCTCAGAATGGATCAAAAAGGTGGGCGCTGCTACGATCTTCTGTCTGACTTATAATCGCTTCGCTTCTCTTCAGCCTCTTTTCTCTTTTGTTGCCTGCAAAACAAGGATACATTGTTATAATTTAACAACAAATTGTAATGGAAAATATTGTCAGCTACTCAGCTCTATTTTCACTTCATAATACATCACTTTAATTGCTTTTGCCATTGATTCTACCATTCATTTTTAACCAATGCTGATTTTTTGAACTTCAGCTCTATTTTTAACCGATACATGGTCTTTGCCATCTTCGGTCAGATACTGTTTGTTAGTTAGGGCCTTAGGGGCATATAAAACTTCACAAATATGGCCTCAAAGGCTGTGGATAGCAATGGCATATGCTTAGTGAGGTTCTTGCCAGTTGACTGATTGAATATTAACATTCTTTTTTCAGTCACATATGGTCACTTAGTTGCAAACTAGAGTTATGGTGCAAACAAAAGGTGACAAAAACAGATGAAGTAACAAAAGAAATAAGTGCCAGTAAAACTGAACAAGATTTTCCCCAGTTGATAAACCAAAATAAAAGAACAAAAGTTTGAGAATTGGCATTTGTTGATCAGATTAGCATAATAAGAAACAACATTGTGCCAAACAACATTGTGCCACAAGGCCTAGAGCAAGTGGGAGGGCACCTAGTCACCTACAGAACAGGAAGATTGCTAACAAGAAATAACGTTGTGCTAATGGATGATATGAACATGGTAAAGACAGTCGTAGTGAAGCAACAGAACTTACGCAAAAGCAGCATATCCAGCACCAACATTAGCTGAAGTCAAAAGTGCCGCAGAAGCAGTTGCTGATAAGTTGTCGTGTCCACTAGGAACCAAATGGTTCTTAACATCACCATCAACCTAACAAGTAACAAACAAAAGCAAAACAGAAGTCAGCCCCGAATATCAGTATTCCAAACAAGGATAGATGCCTAGAGTGGTGGATTAAACACCTTATCCCATTTTGACTTCTTGTTTGGTCTAGTCTCTTTCTGCAAACCTTCTGTAGGTACCGGTAGTGTACTGACACCAGCCAAAGCTGAGTATAAGTAACAAAACATCAGAGTAATAAAACCACATAAATGGAGACTGTGCTCCATTAAGTACTGCCAAAACAGAAAATAGAACTGCTTTTATGTTCACTATACCTGGGATCTTCAGTATTGATGCACTAATTGGAGGTTGTACTCCTCCAGTAGTAAATTCAACTTTAGGGCTCCTTTTCTTCTCCTGTTCCTTCCTCTCAAGTTCACGCTTCATTTCAGCTTCTGCATTCAAATAGTACGGATAAGATGTAAACTGGAATACCATTATATATCACCGAACAGACAGACTGAATGTTCAGTATTGGTGCCAAATATAATTTTAAAAATATATTTGCAGCTTAAATATCTGTCCCTACTTGCATAAGCATATGTCAATGTAATTTCAGTTCACTTTAAAAACGAGTAACTCTTTTTGTGAGCTTATGGTACATTAAACTTTTCCATTTCTATAAAAGAATCACACACACTAGACTATTTCATGTTCTGCCCATCAATCTAACATGGTTTTACATATACAAACCCGAATGGCTAGTCTTGCCTCTAACTCTTATAGCATTTTCCTCAAAGAAAAAGTGAGGCAGACATGCACCCTAGACAGTTCCTTATAGGTGAACAATACAACATTTTCTAAATGTTCCTAATTGAACAGGATCAGTAAAAGGAACTTTATTGTAATGCTCCAAGAGGATAGTATATTGAACAAATAAAAATACCTATCTCATCATAGTAGTCGCCTTTGTCATACCCATAAGGATCAAAAACATCTTTACCAAAACAGGTCCCTATCTGATCAATTTCTTGGTACCGCACAGCATGCTGCAAAAAGTCAGGATTTCGGTAGTCCTTCCTGTTGCGCACTTCAGCATTAAAGCTCTTTCCAGCCCTTTTGTATGCAAGGAACCTGTTAATTTTTTGCTGCAGAAAAAAAAAACAGAAAACAATTGGTAATGAGTTTTAAGTAAATACTTGCAGTAAGAACCAGCATAAGAATAACTGAATAAGTGTGAAGTGTGTAGAGACGTTCCTAGTGTAAATATTGCCTGAGTAGATATCATGATGCTTTCGCAAAACTTGATAAGAGAAGCAGACGACCGGAAAAAGAATAGAAAAGCCTTCAAGCATAAGAATAGGTGAACTGATAAAGTAAAGCTATCACGTAGGACATAGCTTATTCTCGATATCATCCTAGTACCATATACAGGAGTGGAAATGTATGGTGCAGATATTTAGCGTTGCCTTCACATTACAGGAGAACATGATAGTTTCATCAATTTTACATCTAGATTATGCGATGAACAGACGAACACAATAACAAGGACAAGTGGAAGACGTCCCACCATGAGCTGATATTTTGTATGAAAACGTGACTAAGTTGTTTACAGGGTTAAGAAACAGGTATCAAAATTATTTGATCATAGGATAATCTGTAGTGCTGCACAGCATTTTGTAGTCACAGGTGGAGGAAGAAAACGACTCACCTGTAGTGCTGCAGAGCATTTTGTAGTCACAGGTGGAGGAAGAAAACGACTCAGTGGATCATCATTTTCACCATTGGTTGAAATACCAGTAGTTAACTCCACCTGAGTATCTTCAGTTTCTGCTCTAGTTACATCCACTTCCATGTCTGTTCCTACTTGGTTCTGCTCAGGTGCATCAGGATGATGAGACATTTCTGCTGGAGTATTTGGGGTCACAATATGAACTGTGCCAGAGAGAGTTCGTTCTTCAAGATCCCCTAGAAACGAGATGGAAGGGTATAGATCATATTAGATAATCTGATGGATGTTTGACATTGCCATGAGCCAATGAATAAATTGCTCCATACATGTAAAAAGAAAACATAAATTATATGTCATTTTTGTACAGAGGTCAGACTGAACACACCAAAGCATCCGATATAATTAAATCAAATTAACATATCAAGTACTCCAGCTATGTGATCGGTGGCTTCCCAAATAATGTACTAAAGAATGGGAATGCACAAATTGTTTTGCTTCACATCAATCGAATTATTGTACAAACTGATAATTACAGTTTTTTTTATCAGAACTGATTTAGGGTTGGATAACAAGCAAACTGCACTTTTTTTAGTTTTCTTTGAATTGACAAAATCTTATGGCCTTCTGAATTGTTTGATACTCAACTTCGCACCAAGTTTAATGAGCCAGGCCGAAGTCAAAAGTCATTCAAAATCAACTCATTTTTTGTTTCAAAAGAAAAATGGGTTCAATCAGTTTTAAACCGAGCCACCGAGCTAGGTCAACGAGTTCTTTTGCCCAGCCCAACTTATAATCATGAATGGATTTATTTTTTCAAAGCATATGCCATGTTCATGCCTGTAAAATAATTTACGCTTCCTGGGGCCTACAATGCACTTTCAGAAGTTAAACACTCACAGATTTCCAAAATGTACTTAGCCAAGGTTAAAGAACCTACATTGTTGTTACCAAGATTAACAGTAAAATAAAAAGTAATAATATAAGAACACATTTAAGTGTTTATATTTCAAGAGGATGCTCTTCAGGGCACGCTTATATCAGCAAATGAACCAATGGGAGGAATAAAAATGTCAAAAAAATCACTCATCTTTGTACAAGAGCACAACAATTTTCCTAAAAGCAATAAGATTTGACCGAAACAGTCCACTGAATCTAGTTAATCATCATAACCCTATTTTTTCTTGCATTGTAATGCACACCACTAGCCAACAGTCCACTACATCTAAGTTCATTACCATAGAAGTTTACTTTCTTTTTCATTGCAACATCACACAAGAAATCACAACTCGCATCTTTGTGCAACAGTAAAACCCGTTCAAGACCAAGCAGACCAAAATGTAACAAGACAAAGATGTCAAATCCCAACTGCATAATACACATATCAAGACATGACATAAAGAAACAGTCTAACATTCTAGCAGATTGTTTGACATCATGATCTCAAAATAACTACTGGTTGATGGGTATGTGTACATGACTAGTTACAATTAAGGTGACATCATCATGCTTTCAGACATATGAATAACAATAACTCAATGTGTTCGATGAATCTGCTTGGCCATGGCCGGCCATCTCTAGTAATATTATGACATGGTTATTAACTTATTATGCATGATATTCACATGAAACTAACTGAATTACAAGCATGAGTAGAAAGTAACATAAGAACAATTCAGCTATCCTGTTCCTTAAATAAAACATTTTCTGCAAACTGGTTGGGCTCAGTTTATTTGATCTGTATTGAAACTTAGCAGCATATATATAACTTAGTACACGGTCACAATTAAGAACTTACCATCCGCAGCCTGAGCATCGGAGCCAAATCTGTGTGTGTGGCTCGTGATCTCCCCATCCTGCAAGCAACCCAAACTAATAACATCAATTCGGAAAAAACAGCAGGTTACAAACAGTATGACTGAACACATACTTCACCAGTTCTACCTCCTGCTCGGGCGACATAGCCGTCTCGTCGTGTGCATAGTCCACGATAGCAAGCGCCCCGCGCCGCGGCGGGCGCGGCAGGTCGGCCGGCGGCGCGGAGGATGGTCCCCGCAGCGGGGAGGGGGACGACACCGCAAAGGGCGACGAAGAGCGCCGCGAGGGAAGCGGCGGAAGCAGCCCCCGCGCCGGAGAAGGGTGGGGACTCGCTAGGGTTTTGAGGCCGGCCGGCTCCTCGGGGCGGGGAGGCGACGGAGGAGGCGCCAGGGGAGGGTTAGGGTCCTCGCCGCCCCCGGCTTGAGGGGACGGCGGCGAGGAGGAGGGGGCGGCGGCGGGCGGCGCTGGGGATGGGGGTTGGGCTCGTCGGCGTCCTCCTCCTCCTCTTCCTCGTCGTCGTTGTACATCGAGAAGAGGGCGGCGATGCCTTCGGTGTCGGACGCCATGCCGACTTGCCGAGGACGGAGATTGAGGCGGAGGGAAGGGTTGGATTTGGGGACGATGCGGAAGCGAGGGCCGAAAGCCCGAAACGGCGAGGAGGGAGGCGGAGGATTTCGGGGTAGCACAGTTTCGGCGAGTCTGAGATGCCGGAGTGCGAACCTGACGCCGCCGAGTTGGTCTGTATCCGAGTAGGCTCGCAAACAACGACGGCAGGAGGCCACGGCCCATGTTGTTCGTCGAACCTAAAATGTGAGATTCTCGAATCTCAATTCCAAGAAATCAAACATTTTCAATTTAAATTATATATTTATATATGTGACAATATTAATTCTACATACATAATAAATCATACTATCAAATATGTTCATGTATTACAATTACAACGGAACGTATAATTTTGAGTTTCTATCTGGGATACACGTGTTCCATTGGATTCCAACCCACAATTTGTTTTAGTCGTATGATGAAGATGTAATGGCCACTAACTCTTCTTCTATATGTCAGCGAAGGAGCTCGCCCCTGCCGCCAAGCTCCAATGAACCCTACCGCTCGTGGCGACCTCCCTCCAACCCCACCCCAACTTTGCCACCTTCTCCAGCTCCAGCAACCTCGACGCCACCATTTTTTCCCTCCTCGTGAGCCTTCCCTGTCCCAACTTGGCTCGACCACCCCTGCCTCTATTAGGTCCCCCTAAACCGTCCATCGACCATCCCTAACACTTGACCTACCTGCCTCCTCTTTGTCGACTAGCCATACCCCACTGGAATTGGAGAAGATAAGGGGGAGCCAGTCGAAACCCTAGAAAGAAGATCAAGGAGGAGGAGGCCTACTTGGTGGATCCGCGGTCGCCACTACCATGGTCGGCATGGGAGCAGGGAGCCTTGCACGCATCGGGAGGTGCATGCCAATTGGGGGGAGAGAGAGAGAGAGAGAGAGAGAGCACGGAGGAATCAGGCGTAGCTATCAAGAAGAAAAAAAACGTGTGTTTGACGGATCTAAAACACACATGTGATGTATAGCATTTTCATAAAAAATTTTTTGAGCAAAAGACCGTGGGGGAGTTCCCCACGGTTTCAAAAACTTTTTTAAAAAAAGAGGGCACAAAAGTACAAGGTACAGGGAGATATTTACAAGCAAAAAGGGGAGGGGGGGGAAGAAGGAACCTATTACAAACTATCAAGCCATAAGCCAACCAAAACTCTATCAGTGCTATTAAGTCTATGAGCTTGAAGCGCAGCCTCAGCTTTGAAATTATGGACCCATCTCAAGAAAGATGGATGTATGTCGTCGAATATCTTCCTGTTTCTGATTTTCCAAAGCTCCCAGGCCGCCAGAAGAGAGACTTCAGTGAAGAACTGCATACCAGTTACTGCTTTTGTGGCCACAAACCTTTGCTGAAGGTCCTCCTCTTGTGTCCAAACAATGCCCAACTTGGACCAACAGCGAGAAGCAAACTCACATTCGAAAAACAGATGATCAATCGTCTCAATTTCCCCTGAGCTGCATAGAACACATAGGGAGTTGGGTTGCACCCTATAGTGGCGACGTGTCAACATATCTCTGGTGTTCAATCTGTCAATGAAGAGGAGCCAAGCAAAAAACTTCACCCGAGGAGTGACTTTCGACTTCCAAACCATTTTGAAAACTAAAGATGCTTCAACATGAATAAAAGCCAACTTGTACATTTTCTTTGTCTCATACTTTGTGCTTCCCCAGCAAAAGGCTCTTTGATCAGAGTCCTGACTAAGAGAGTAATCAGCAAGAAGCTCTCTGAGAAATTCTAACTCATTTGCAGCATCATTAGTAATAGGCAAGATGAGAAGGTCCTCCAAGCACTGGGCATCAGCTGCATTCTTGACAGAGATGTCAGGCAACCTAGCAAAAGAGGCAAGATGAGGTAGTCTCTCCATCAGGGCGGCCCCTGTCCAGTCATCCTTCCAAAAAAGAATAGAACTGCCATCACCAAGGATACAGTTGGTAACCGACTGAAAGAGATGATGCAATCTGAAAATGTCCTTCCACCAGAACGAGCCCACTTCCTTGCAGACATGTGGGACTTTGCCATCATAATACTTGAACCAAAGCTGCTGAACCCAGGGGGTGTCCTCTTTTTTGTAAAATTTGTGAAGCTGTTTTAGCAACATGGCATCATTTTGAACCTGCAAGTTCTTAATCCCCAAGCCACCTTTCACTTTTGGCCTTTGGGCAAGAGGCCAAGCAGCAAGATTTCCACCCCTTTTTCTTTCAATGTTGCCTCTCCAGAGGCATTGCTTTCTGACACGATCAATGCCATGTATTACCCCCTTGTGAAGTTTGAAGGTACTCATAGCATAATTTACAGTGGGGGTGATGACTGTATTGATATACTCAACAGAGTGGAGCAAGCAGAAAGTTTCTTCTGAACCTTGTCCAGAAGTGGGGCGAAATCTTCCATTCTGGGCTTCACAACACTAAGAGGCAGCCCTAAATAGGTGAAAGGTAGGGATCCCACGACAACCTGTTGACACAAAATGTGACCACCTCAAGGTCTCACACACAAGCCGGAAAGCCTAGCTTCAATCGGGTGCCGGCGTCGAATCCGGTGGCGTGCGGTCGATTTGACGGAAATCGACAAGGGATAAAACGGTAAGATCATAACCGGAACGTCTTTGGGTGAGACCAGACAGTTCCATCTTTTCGACCACGAAGCCACTTACGACGACACATAGCTATGGAAGCTATCTCCAACGGGATGCGGTTCATTCGGCTAAAGTAACATAACCGATGTAAACAGAACAAACTAGCCGAATACGGTAAATGAAGACATGTTTAAACAAGATTAGATCATTAAAGCATATCAAACTACATCTCATGTTTAAAGCATCATCAAGCACTAAAAATTAAGAATAAGTAACTTATAAATATAAATCTACTAAACAACACATGCATAGGCTACTCCAACTAGTCTCGCACACGTCTAGCCTTCATAAACCCGTCGAGCATAAACCCAAGCAAGCTAATCCACCGCATGATACCACTCACTATGAATTTACACCACTCCTTGCTACTAGATCAATCCACCGCATGATACAATCTAGCAATAAAGAGCTAAAAGCATATAATTATCTAACAGATCTATAGATACTTGCTACATGTATAAGCATAACCGTATCGGCAAGATTGCCGAATCGGGGTCCATGAAGAAGGAACAAACAAGCAACATGTAAAAGGAGCCTATCGATTAAACCGATCTCTAGTCCACTTAGGATGACTAGCTCTAGAGTAACCCAAAGACTCCGCATCACGCCGCACGGTGCATCTTCGGTCTGTCAAGGCTTATCTACATATAACGTGAATGAACCCGCAACATGTAACAATCTAGATCGATCTAATTCGGCTATATGAGCTTGATCTACTCGATATTGAATAAGCATGAAAGGAACGATCAACAAGCCGAAAGAGTATCAATCTAGATTGGGCAAAAGAGTGTTGCAAATAATTAAACATTAAATAAAGCATGCAACACGTGATAACTTAATGAATCTATTAGATCTTGCCAAATCTAAAAGAGCCGATAACTATCTTTACTCATGTCTTAATCCGCACGATACAAGGCACAAGCAAAAACTTCCCATCATTAAGCTTAAATCCGCCGCACGATACTAAGCAAAACGGATGAGACTACTTGCATCACATCTAAATCCGCCGCACGATACTAGACATGATAACAAGGTTGCCGGGACTTACGGAGGTCGACGGATCGATTGGCCCTCTCGAAGAACTCGACGACACGACTAAAGGACTCGAAGGGTGGCGCGTAGCCGGTTGTATTGATTTGGTTGTGAACATCTATTACAATGGCCGGGGCTTATATTTATACCCGGGCTAAGGACACTTTACAAGCTACGTACGTAATAATATCTAAACAAAAAGGAAATACAAGATACATGACTCCGATTTTCCTTTTTCCGAGCCTTGACGATGTTGCTTTCTTGGTCGCGCGTGTTTCTTCTGTTGTGGCCCAATCGGCAAACAGATAAGTCAACTTGCCGTGCATATATGATATTCGGTTGGCCATTCACACATATATTTCAGAGTCCTATACGAGCACGTCGGCCTTGGAAGCTGTCTCCAGGATGCGTACATATGCATATATGCCTTCGTTTTAGTCTCCTTGCTTTACGTGATGCCTCCATCTCCGATCCATTGCCTAATAAAGGCATATGAGACACATGCCATATATACGTATACCATCTTGTTTGCTTGCCTTGCTAGTTCCCGAATGCAATACGCATACACATATATACCTCTTCTCTTTATTTGTTTGCCTTTGACAAATCGTGTAGCAATTGACTCGATGGCACGTGCGGCACTGGACATGCCTTTCCTTAGCTTCACATATCAAAGATACTTTCCGGCCAAACAATAGTAAATAGCCAAATATATGCTAATTGGCTGGAATGCATGGCCTTCTCAATAATCGATCCCAATTGCCGATCTTGTGATCAGTCCGGTGACTGTACCATATATACACATATCTCCCTGTTTGATCCGCTGGCAATGACCAGGCCTCTTGCATTTATCAATATCTCCTTACCAATTATATTTCTCGTTTGTCCAGCATTTTGGTGTTAACACAGGCCCCCCCTAGTTTGGAGTATGAATCTCATGCTTCGAACTATTTTAATCTGGTTTTCTACAGAGCCGAGAAATCCACCAAAGAACAATAGCATGTTTTCACCATATTTCCACAATTTTACCCAGTAAAGCAATAAACTTCCAATACATGTGGAAATAGGTTAGTAGCAAATGCATATGTACACAAATATTATAGTTTTCTCCATTTGTTGTTGATCGAAGATCCGCAATGCCGATTACATCTCAAGAGTATCGGGTTTATAACTAAAATTTCTCTTAAACTTGAATAAAATGGTACTCTACTTATCCATCTATCTCCTCAACCATGGGGCTTACAATTCTAACTAAGTTCTCAGGCATTTACAAAACTGAACAGCCTATAGAACTGCTTATCTTTCATTCTTTGACAACTTTCATTCCGGAGTTTTATTTTGTTATGCCTCGGTTTTGGCGGACACGTGTCCGTCGTTTTTATTTCCGGGCTTTTATTCGGCGGGCATCGGAGTACCCATTGTTTTTATTTGGCGGACACGCGTCCGTCTTTTTTCCCAATTTTAGAAAAAAATGCATCACATAGTATTGCAAAGTCAAAGACCGGGCCATAAGGAGATACAAGTCATATACTTAGATCAAGAGGTTGTTAGTGATTTATTTTCTTACACATATCATTCCCTTCAATCATCTTAGAGCTATGAGGCTATTTGGGCCTTTGGCCTCTTTTTTTTTTTTTGTTTCGTTTTTTTGTTTATTAGAACTCAGTTTCGCGGACACATGTCCGTCATTTTTATTTCGAGTTTTTTTTCTTCTTTTTTTTTTAGCATAGCCTCATATCTCTAATCAAAAAGAAAATGCACATACAAGATATTTAATGAATCTTGATCTTGGGTGTATGACTATAATCTACACTAGTGGTCACAACAATTTGACAAAGCTCAATATGACAAAGGTTAAATTTTTATTTATTTTTAGTTAGAAATTCTCCGATTTCAAGTATCTTAGAACAATGTCATAGCAAATTCCATCTCTATTCTTATTCTATAACCACCTTTAAACAAAGTTCAAACTTTATGCACCCACAGGCTTCAAAGACTTCGAGACAAATTTTATAACCACTAAACTCAAATCTTAGAGAAATTAAAGTTATAAACTAGACACGGATGAAACATAAAACAGAGCATCTATTCATCACTTCAACAATGGATAAACTAAGATATTTATATCACATATTTATAGAGCGAAATCAAAACTTAGAAACCCTTGAAAAAGTGAAGGTAGAATTGCACAAACCATCGTTGAAGATGAAGGAGATAATGGAAGTCATCCGCATCGTCCTTCCTTGTGATGAATCGCTCGATGTTGTGCAATGTGCGTGCATGGCAAGTCCAGGCCCCCTGGCATGGCTGATCGGAGCTTAAGATACCAAGCGTGTTCACTTCAAAAATATTTTTCGTCATTGGCTTCTCATATCTCGCATGTACGCTCTTTCATTATGGGCCGATAAAGATGTTGATGACTCCTCAAAATCGGCCGTTGCAATCCGAGATTTGAACTGGATTTTGATGCTTGGTGACTTTCGATATTTATCTTTTCTCTCCATTGCCGCTTGTATTCTCCCGTATACACGCTAATTCCGTAACACAATCTTTAATTGTCTTGCATGATATGATTTAGCAGATTGGAATAAGGCAAGCTAAATAAATGCAATTGGTCTTGGGGCCTTGGTATGTCCAACTTGTCGAGCCAGTAACAACTCGGCCATCCAAGCGTGTTGCATTCATCTTGATGTGTTATGGAATATAAGTCGACCACTAGCAACAGTCTCTTGGTGGTTGAGCTTCCCGATTGGATCCAACCGGCTTGGTGTGAGACGTGCTCGTGAACAAGTTCTCCCGTGTACATGCGAATACTCATACATCCCGCAACACTCGACCTTGGTATAATACTTCTTGCGTCATGGGAGGTTGATGGAGTCACGGCTATGTAGAAATAGAATACTATCCGGTCCGTATTTTTGCTTGCTATTACCGAATCTGTGCAAAAATCCTTTTCCTCGAAAATTCTTTCTTGATTTCTAATCCACTATTTCTCCCGGAGGTCATTACTGATTTTTGGACTCCATCGGCTTTATCTAGCCGATCAATTGTAGTCATATGCATGTCCGTATCCTTTTGGAGTTCCCTTGTACCGGACATATTCCAAGATATGCACGCTTAATGGACATGGCTTCCTTCTCGCCATTATGTGTTTCCCAATGGACTCGAAGATGCTTGCAAGCTATTTTCTGTTCATACCAAAATTGCATTGTGTACACACCGATTCCAAACTCCCCGAATTATCACGACGAAGCCGACGTTGAATGTGCCGCAGGACGGAGATGAGCTCGGCGGTGCACGGATGCGTGTGCGATGTGTTCGGGCTCCCCGAGCGTTGTTGATGCGAAGCTTTGAGGCACCAAGCGTGTTCTTCTCATTGATCTCCTCAGCACTTTGTTTCCTTTATCTTGCCCTCGCATCTAGTATATCGTGATCAATGAGCCAACATCTTCTCTCAACCGAATAGTGAATTTTTCAAATAGCCGATCTGCACTTTTCTACCATTGATATCGGCTATCTTGATGTACTCATCAGCTCTACCATGCCGCTGGGATCTTTATCAACGCCTCCTCAATGTCCTTGATTGACCCCTGTATATATGATCCTGGAGCCAATTCTATTCTTGAGCAGTTGATCAATCTCTCGACGCTACTGTTGGCCGTTGATCGTCTTGGTTCTTAACTATCCCATAAGATACCATTGGCTAACGTTTCATTAGTCTATCTGCTTCAGCTTAAGTCCATGGCTTTTGACTAGCCGATTAACTAAACCTCTTCCAACAAGCCGATGTACTTGATTAGTCGATGTACGCCAGGCATGTCTTGGCATGTGTTTGTTTCAATCGTGGAGGTGGACAGACGGTATTCGATGATTTCTTGGAAACCAAGAGGCATAGGTCCAATATTGTTGGTTAATCTACTGTTCACTAGATACATATTCCTTCTTGCATATAGCCTAAAAATAGCCGATTTGCATTAGCTGCCCAAACCCACCATATCTACATGCATGTAGCCTTGGTAGAGTCCGGATAGAATCGATGCATGTAAGTTTATCCAACTCCATCTTTCTTGGCCATCCGTGAAATAAATATAATATCCGAACATTACCCAATGCACCAAGCCAACGGTAATTGTATCCTCGAGTCCAACTCTAAAGAATAATCAATATTACTTTCTTGGAGTCTTCTTGGCGGCTGATTCAACACGCTGTTTCTGAACTCTGATTCATCCATCCCAATTTTCTATTCTTCTTGGAATCTCATGCATCACATGCACGTACACATCCTGTTTGACTCGGCTTTTTTTGTTTCAAGTTTCGGACTTATTTAATAGTGATTGCATCGGGTCTATACATAGCCGATTATGTGGTCGTCGTCGAGTGCCCGTGTCGCCAAGTTCTCCATGTCACATGCGGCGACTCATCCTAAGCCGGCCATGCGTCTACCGGTCCAAATGGCCCCACCATCTAATGCTTCAACCGAACCGGTTGAGTTACTACCGGTTAGTCGGCCGTTTGCATAGAAGTCGAATAGCCGATTCAACCCGTATAGCCAATTCAACCCGAATGTAACAGTCAAGCCATGTTGAACTTCCGAATCTCTCGTTAGCTTTCACAATATATGCCGAGGTGCATATATGCATGCATGACACTCTGTACCGCCAAGAGATTTCATAATTTCACAGTCGATCCCTTTTGGAAGTGATCGGCTATCATTTGTAAAACTTCTCGACGGTCTCGAGCTAAGACCTCACTTTTCTTTGTCATGCACGAGCGTATAGAGAATATTATCATCGATCCTTCTTCACAAGGTGTGATTCGCTTCAACTTACTAATCGCCATCGTAGGTTGCTGAAACCATCGGCTATTTATTGGCGAAACAAACTCGATGCTTCCTCTAAATAGCCGATCTGTACTTTTGTCGATCGGCTACTACCCATGGCTTTCTTTGGATAGCCGATTCAACCTTAGATTAGTTGATCGATCATCTTATCACCGTCACCTCCATTCTTCCATACCTTTGTAGTCGGTGAGCACATTACTTAGCCAATGTGACATGTACTTGATAAGATTTTAGCCGATGGTCCTCTATAGGCCGTCGGGTTGCTAATTTTCTCTCGTACTTCGATGCGGTTTCTCACAATGGATCTTGAGCTTTCAAGAGTCGGGATTGACACCGATTCTTTTGTTAATCTTCTTCCTCGTTGACACGCACAGACCAACTCATGAATCGGCTAACCAACTTGGTGATGCACATACATATACTCATCTTTGTGAGCTATTTGATCCCGATGTTCAGTGGCTTCCTTTCCTTCTCGTAAGGCACACATCCACCGATTCTTTTGCCGCTTACGTCCGTTGTTGCACCCAGAGGTTGACGTCCAACAATTCGAGTCCGGCCTCAATGATCCTTTGATTTTTTGTCGCTTTCTTTATCGTGCACTTCGCATCGAATTCATCCAAAATCTCGACGAGCCTTGAGCCTTAAAAAGTCACCGATCTCATTCTTATGAAAAGAATTGGACACGTACATCGCCCAAGGCGTATGTCTCTTGATCTTTCGCGCATGTACCCGCATGATTCATCGGGAGTCTGTGTGTTGTTATCACGTCGATGCTTGTGTACCGTGCGGGTGTATCCCGAGCCTTTCCTTTTCGTAACAAATTTAATCAATTGCGGCTATATTGACTTTATATTAGCCGATTGAGCATGTGCCTCCAAATCTCTCATGTTGCGTGCGATCATTATTCAATTAGTCAATTGTCCAAGACACTACATATGTATGTACGCGATCGCCTCCGTTGTTGTCATCGGCCGAACACTTGCTTGGGTAAAGCTTTTGGTCCGTGCCATTATACAAGATATAATAAAGTATTGTGGCTACCGCTTAAATAGCCGATGTGACTAAGCCGATAGTCGATTCCTCTTCCGGGTATTCTCCGACCTGGCCACTTCCGTATCCCCGCATTGACCAACTGCATCGGCTAAAACATGTACCCCAATTTCCTGGTTGATGACCCGTTTCGAAGCGCTAGCCGAATAAGGTACGGAGATACGGAATATATTTCTTTGTTTATCCGGGTTACCACTTCTTTTAACCCGATCGGCTGGCTTTTTGCATCTGGACTCTTCTGAATAAATCAATATTAGGTACTCAAGTCATAGGAATACGGAAGCTTCATGCTTTGATTGTACCTCATGTCCCTTTTGTACAACCTCAAGATAATGCAAGCACATCCTCATAATGATCCTGGATTTGCACTTCTCGATGCGTAGCTTTCGAGTCTCGGTATTTTGGACCGATATCTTTGCTCAAAAGTATTTTGCGCTCGTCCATGTCCAAATGTACCACGAACCCGACTTCGACTTCTTGCATAAGGCCTTCGAGCGCTTTCTCATGTATAGCTCTTGAATTAGCCGAGCATTTAAACTCGGCATCAAGTAGTAAACCACCAACCGATGGGGACCTCATTCGTGTTCTTAGTAAAGCAAGTAATTCCTCTTGGCCTCCTGTCGCATCCTTTTTGCCTCACGGTCACAACTCCATCGGTGGTGAGAACCACTTCCAATTGTCTCCCAAATGTACGCCGACATTTTCGTCGATGGTTTCTCTACCATTTGAATCTATCGCCTTTCGCTTCCATGGCCACATTGATCCTCATATCTTTCGAAAGAGACAAAGTCATACTAATAGGAGCCGATAAACCGGCCTCATCGGCTTTCCGCTTAGTCTACCTTTGATTTTCTCCTTGCCGAGGATCTCGAGACGTCTAGGTGAATACACCGTCGGGTAACTCATGGATAGTACGGA
The DNA here is from genome assembly GCA_018135685.1 of Themeda triandra. NCBI lineage: Eukaryota > Viridiplantae > Streptophyta > Magnoliopsida > Poales > Poaceae > Themeda > Themeda triandra. The sequence continues at coordinate 165,151 of JAENPR010001123.1, forward strand.
GAACGTCACGGCAATGAAACCAATGTTGAGTGTGTTCTCGAAGATGAAGACGAGCTCGGCGGCGTGCGGACGCGTGTACATCGGGTTCAGGCCCCCGATGCATAGCGGATGAGCTCAAGACGCCGAGCGAGTTCATCCCATGGTTCTTCCCGGAGTTGATTCTCTTGATGAGCTTATAATATGGGATTTGTCGCCTCCACTTCGCCTTGCATCCTTCTTAGCTTGCAACCTCTTCGTGGTTGGCCGACATGTAAACAACCAGGCCTAAAAGGCATGTGAAAGTATCAATAGAATCGGGCTCCATTAATTGGATTCCATCGGCTCTATCTAGCCGATTAGCTGAAGCCATATACATCATCGCATCCTTTCTAGAATTCCCTTGTGCATGACATGCATACACACGCCGCAACCATTTTCCGTAGGCATAAGATAGCATCACATATATATATACTCTAATTTTCTATGATGCTTGTTAGAATTCCATTGCCCCCTTTAGCGATCTTTGCCGATCACCTTCGACGGCGTCATCGCCGAACTCCCGATTTCGATGATGTAACCGCTTCCCGAGCCGGCGCCTTTGGATCAAACCGAGCTCGTATTACCATCCGAGCTGATCTCTATATATTTGGTCTTGATAAATCAGCTCTATATTCGATTATAGCTTCAATTCCTTGGTGGTTGGTGTGACTACTTGTTCAAGAACTATCCAACCGATTGGAAAAGATATTTCCTCCGCTTATCGGCTATTTATAGCATTCAAAACCCGACCTACTCCCCGACTTCTATCTCTTTGCGCACTCTGAACTCGGCCCCGTAGTCCGGCTAAACAATATTAAAATATTCTCTTCCTCAAATATTCAAGCGGACTTCCTTTTTCTCCTTTCGATTGGGGCTCTTGGCTAAATAGCCGATGTGACCAAGTCGATGAGTCGATTCCTTCCCTTGATACTTGCTATTGATCATTCATCTTCTTAACTTGGCATACCGGCGTTCACACATATACATCTGCCGTAGCAGTGCACGGCCCTTTTGCCGATAGACGAATAGCCGATTCTTGTGTGCATGTGTATACGTTTCTTGGAATCATGGGACCTGGTTTGCATGCTTATGCGGTAACTTTCCATCTCGTGCTACTAAATACGGCATGTATGTTGTTCCTTGGTTAGCCGATGCCATGTTCCTTAAGCGGTGGAGTACATGGGGCACCGGCTTTTAGTCTTCTTGAGCTTATCAACCAGGGTGTCAACGTGTCACCATATACCAAAATTTGCTCCATGTAGAAGCCACGTATGGAAGAGGCGCTCGCAAGCTTTGATGATATCGGCCATATCAAAACAATATTGGAATTCGTCTCTATTGCTTCTTTTGGCCGAACATTGTTGATGAAATCAAAGTTTAATGGCATCTTCATAGTGATCGGAAAGTGATGAATATTCAAACGGACCGACTTCCGATCAAAATGTGTGTGGTCCCACCGAGCGTGCCAAAAAGTGTGTTGACACAAAATGTGACCACCCGCGTCTCACACACAAGAAGCCGGAAAGCCTAGCTTCAATCGGGTGCCCGGCGTCGAATCCGGTGGCGTGCCGATCGATTTGACCGGAAATCGACAAGGGATAAAACGGTAAGATCATAACTGGAACGTGTGAGACCGAGACCAGTTCCATCTTTACGGCCCCGAAGCCACTTACGACGACACATAGCTATGGAAGCTATCGCAACGGGATGCGTTCATTCGGCTAAAGTAACATAACCGATGTAAACGAACAAACTAGCCGAATACGGTAAATGAAGACATGTTTGAACAAGATTAGATCATTAAAGCATATCAAACTACATCTCATGTTTAAAGCATCATCAAGCACTAAAAATTAAGAATAAGTAACTTATAAATATAAATCTACTAAACAACACATGCATAGGCTACTCCAACTAGTCTCGCGCACGTCTAGCCTTCATAAACCCGTCGAGCATAAACCCAAGCAAGCTAATCCACCGCATGATACCACTCACTATGAATTTACACCACTCCTTGCTACTAGATCAATCCACCGCATGATACAATCTAGCAATAAAGAGCTAAAAGCATATAATTATCTAACAGATCTATAGATACTTGCTACATGTATAAGCATAACCGTATCGGCAAGATTGCCGAATCGGGGTCCATGAAGAAGGAACAAACAAGCAACATATAAAAGGAGCCTATCGATTAAACCGATCTCTAGTCCACCGGATGACTAGCTCTAGAGTAACCCAAAGACCAGATCTCGCACGGCACGGTACCCGGTGCGTCAAGGCTTATCTACATATAACGTGAATGAACCCGCAACATGTAACAATCTAGATCGATCTAATTCGGCTATATGAGCTTGATCTACTCGATATTGAATAAGCATGAAAGGAACGATCAACAAGCCGAAAGAGTATCAATCTAGATTGGGCAAAAGAGTGTTGCAAATAATTAAACATTAAATAAAGCATGCAACACGTGATAACTTAATGAATCTATTAGATCTTGCCAAATCTAAAAGAGCCGATAACTATCTTTACTCATGTCTTAATCCGCACGATACAAGGCACAAGCAAAAACTTCCCATCATTAAGCTTAAATCCGCCGCACGATACTAAGCAAAACGGATGAGACTACTTGCATCACATCTAAATCCGCCGCACGATACTAGACATGATAACAAGGTTGCCGGGACTTACGGAGGTCGACGGATCGATTGGCCCTCTCGAAGAACTCGACGACACGACTAAAGGACTCGAAGGGTGGCGCGTAGCCGGTTGTATTGATTTGGTTGTGAACATCTATTACAATGGCCGGGGGCTTATATTTATACCCTGGGCTAAGGACACTTTACAAGCTACGTACGTAATAATATCTAAACAAAAAGGAAATACAAGATACATGACTCCGATTTTCCTTTTTCCGCAGCCTTGACGATGTTGCTTTCTTGGTCGGCGCGTGTTTCTTGCTTTGTTGTGGCCCAATCGGCAAACAGATAAGTCAACTTGCCGTGCATATATGATATTCGGTTGGCCATTCACACATATATATTTCGAGAGTCCTATACGAGCACGTCGGCCTTGGAAGTCTCAGGGATGCGTACATATGCATATATGCCTTCGTTTTAGTCTCCTTGCTTTACGTGATGCCTCCATCTCCGATCCATTGCCTAATAAAGGCATATGAGACACATGCCATATATACGTATACCATCTTGTTTGCTTGCCTTGCTAGTTCCCGAATGCAATACGCATACACATATATACCTCTTCTCTTTATTTGTTTGCCTTTGACAAATCGTGTAGCAATTGACTCGATGGCACGTGCGGCACTGACATGCCTTTCCTTAGCTTCACATATCAAAGATACTTTCCGGCCAAACAATAGTAAATAGCCAAATATATGCTAATTGGCTGGAATGCATGGCCTTCTCAATAATCGATCCCAATTGCCGATCTTGTGATCGGTCCGGTGGATCGTACCATATATACACATATCTCCCGTTTGATCCCGCTGGCAATGACCAGGCCTCTTGCATTTATCAGAATATCTCCTTACCAATTATATTTCTCGGCTGTCCAGATTTTGGTGTTAACACAACCTAAAGTACCAGCCAAGACCTTCATCTTTTCATCTGAGACATTAACAGGTACTATAATAGATTTCCTGAAATTCACTCTCAACCCAGTAGAGTCAGCAAAAGTGTTTAGGATGGCCTTTAGACAGAATAACTGTTTGGCATCAGCTTGCATGATAAGAAGAGTGTCATCCGCATACTGTACAATGGGAAAATCACTTGTTGGTTGGGGTATGGGGAGCTTGAGAATGCCCTTATCTTTGAGACCATTGACCACATACTGCAGCAACTCAGCAGCCAAGACAAAAAGAAGAGGTGATAAGGGGTCACCCTGCCTCACACCCCTTTTGCAGATAAACTTTTTACCAGGAAGACCATTAAGAAGGACAGAGGCAGATCCAGAGGAGAGGATTGCAGACATCCAACCAGTCCATTTTGAGGGGAAACCGAGGCTGTTAAACATTGCTAGAATGCTAGAGTGCTCCACAGTGTCAAAAGCTTTAGCAAAATCCAGTTTGACAATAACAATTTCTCTCTTAGAGTGATGACATTGGTGCAAATATTCAAAGCTCCAGCCCAAACAATCCTGGATGGTTCTTGTTCTAATAAACCCAAATTGATTCTTGTGAATAAACTCCAACACCAAAGATTGTAACCTTTCAGCTAATAGCTTTGTTAGCATCTTGACACAGCAGTTCAGTAGTGAAATTGGTCTAAAATCATTTGCATTAATGGGGGAGCTCAATTTGGGGACCAGGACAATATAAGAGCTGTTAATCGGGGAGAGATCAATTTTACCATCATAAAAATCATCAAACAGCCTATAAACATCATGCTTTATCAGGTTCCAACATTTTTTGATAAACACCCCATTAAAGCCATCAGGGCCATGAGCTTTATCTACAGGCATGTGCTTGATGATATTGTCAATTTCCTGCTTTGAGAAAGGGACAGTCAGCACATCGAGTTTAGCAGGCTCCACCACTGGAATCATGTTACTGAGGTCGAAGAGCATTTGAGGTGAATCAGACTGGCCCATCCTTTCTTTATAAACCCACCATAAATGATTAGCCTTGTCCTCATGCTGAATCAGAGAAACTCCATAATCATCTTAGATTTGGGAGATAAGATTTCTTCTGTAATTGACTGTGGCCATGGAATGGAAATACTTAGTACACTCATCCCCAAACTTTACTCTATTCACAGTATTCCTTTGCTTCCAATACTGTGTTTGCTGGGCCAACAGTGAGGTGAGATGCCTTTTAATAATGAGCCTAATATTCCATTCTGGATTAAACAGAGGCCTAAACTGTTCCATGGTGTCTAGGAAAAGAATCACTTGATTGCAATTATCAATGAGAAGTTTTAAGCTAGAAAGGCTCTTGCTCCATTGCTTAAGGTCATATCTTAACCTTTTAAACTTAGCAGACAGGACTGCAACACTATTCTGACAAGAAGGAGTTGGCTTTTCCCATGAAGCTTGGACAGTTGTGGAAAATGAGCTGTGGGCAGTCCAAAAGTTTTCAAACCTGAAGATGTCTGCTCTCGGAATCCTTGTGCCAATGGAAACCTTACAGGGAACATGATCAGATGTAGGTCTAGCAAGGGGAGTGACAAGAGTATCAGGATAATCAGCAGTCCAGTTAACAGAGGAGAAGAACCAATCCAACTGCTCCAGAAGAGGATCAAGCTGCATATTACTCCAGGTAAAACCTCTGCCCTTTATTGGGAGTTCAACCAGGCCAAGATAATCTATCATTTCATTGAATATTTGTGTATCCTGAAAATTACCACCCTCCTTATTTCTGTTGTCCAATGATCTATAAAAGTTGAAATCCCCTAGAATAATCCAATTCTCTTCTTCCTGTATATCCAAAAGTTTAAGCCAATTGATAAACTGTGTTCTTGCAGGCTCTGCACAGGGACCATAAACATTGACAAGGTTCCAAGCACTATTATCCATTTTGGAGGAAAAGCACATGGAGATAGCAAAAGGCTGAAGATCAGAGATGCTTCCCTCAAAAAGACTTCCAATCCAAGCAACCAGAATGCCCCCAGAAGCACCCACCGAAGGAGCATAAGCAAATTTGTCAAACCTTTTGGGTGTAAAATTTTTGAGAAAAGAAGGACTAATCTGCTCTCTCTTGGTCTCCTGGAAACATATAATCTGACAATTACTTTCTTCAATTTTGTTCTTGATAGATGGCCACTTGGCAGCAGTATTCAGGCCCCTAACATTCCAACAGAGAATATTCCAAGTCCTACTCATTGGGAAACTCTGTATAGATTGATCCCTTCAGGCAACTGACCCAGTCAGTTACAAAAGCAGCAGGGAGGGATAAGATAATGTGCATCAGCTTCGGGTTGAAAATAAGGCAACTAAGAAGAGGTATATACTGAAGGGCCAATATATGATCAGAGTGGCATGCCCCAAATAAACCGCCCCAAATCAAAAATATAGTATTATCCATCAGCCCCTCCCCATCATAACAACAGTATAACCCCAAGGCAGCCTCACAATTACAGCAATCATTCACAGACCAATCACAGATCACATAGCAAACCAAAAAGACATAATAATCAGCCGAAGGCAGAAGCAAAAGTATCATAGAGACAGTCTTAATACAGCACTGCGGGGCATACCCCTGCTCAAAGAGATAGTAGTTCAAAAGATAAACGATAATCAAAGAAACGATAATCAAAGGGATAGCAAGACTATAAGCTTCCCCCTGATGAATGCAGCGATGATGCAGATCCATTTACTCCTGTTCTTCTTCATGGTCTTGTAGCAAGGCCTCATCAGAGAGCTCCTCAGGAGCTACTCCACAAGCAGCAGCCCACTCCTTAATAGTGTTCAGGGAAGTGGGGTTGGCAATGTCTTCAACACTGGTGAGGAGCTTCTTGTTCAGATCAAGACGATCAGTCACCTTCTTCTGACGCCTGGGAGCAGAATCTTTAACCTTGATTGGCACAATCTGAAAGCCACTTGTCGCCGAGGGATTGATTCTTGGGCTCCTCCTGACCAATGTGTCAACCAGGGGAGTCTTTGCACCAGCCTTCTTGGACACAGCGGTGGGCAGCTTGAGGGGCTGAGCAGGAGTTGAGACAGGTGAAGGAGTACCTGGGCTGGGCTGAGCGTCCAGCACATCCTGCAATGCAGCCCAAGTCTTCAACAGAATACAATCACCCACTGGCTCGAAAGGCACAAGAGCCTTACTAACATCTTCAGACCACTCCTTGATGGATTCAGGTTGAGGCAGGAACCGAGGCAACTCCTTGCTTGTGAGCAGCTTCTGACAGGCTTTCGCAATGAAGTCAGGGATGATAACAATTGGAACCCTGGCCGAGGAGACTTCCTCAGAGTCATCAGAAGAAGCAGAGTTATTGCCATTCTCCCGAGCTTGAATAATTGCCAGGACTTCTTCCACAGAGAGATGCACATCAGGACCATTGGCTCTCAGGTACCCAGCAGAGTTACCAGACTGATCAAACGTGATCGTGTCCTGGAGTTGATCAGGGTGATGAGGCACGCCACCCTCTCCCAAGCCATCAGCATTGTCAGCAATAATGCCTGCACCAGCCATAATCTGCCCTTCATTGAGATTGCCCTGCTGAGCAGCCTCCTGGTTCATTTCCTGCACCATAGCATTGATTTCTTCGTTGATTTCTTGCATTAGCTGGGCATTGATTCCAGCATCACCCAGCCCCTGTGCACCAGCCCCAGCGTGATCATAGAGCCAGTTCTGATAAATAAAAGGATTCCCAGCCATCGGTGCACCATTAGCAGGATGGGGGTTACCATCAGCTGGAACAGGATCTTCATCTCCGGGCTCATCACCAAGATTCCCACCAAGAATGTAGGTGGGGATGGTCCAGGAGCGATTGTTGACACCCACAGTAGTACCCTGAGATAGAACCACACTGCGCGGCACCCTTGTAGGATCCAAGATCAGACAACGAACCAGCGAGACACTTTTATTTCTACTCTGCCTCCAGAAAATCCTTCGGCCAAAAGGAGCAATAGCAGCATCCATAAAACCTTCAAGCTGATAATCTAAGGGAAAGGCTAAGAACATAATCCAACAGTCCCTAGAATAATGGCAAGCACGCTGATTGATCGCTTCATCGTGTTTGACAACCCTCAGCACAGAATTCTCATTAACTGCAATTGGGCTAATATCCAGCATGCTCTGACGTTGCACAGCAGACTCAAACTCGACAAGCCCCAGCCCAAGCGGAGAAAGGAAGAAAGATTGCACTCTATCCGGGAACTCATTCTGCAGCATGAGGACGACGTCGTTGAGGGCAATCCTGGCTTGATTCGGCGGTGGCGGAGGATCCAGGGTGACGATGGCATACTCCTCATGTCTTCTTGGAGGCTCACCGCCGATGGCGACCCGAGTACGCGTCGGGCGGTGCCATCCGTCCTCAATGTGCGCGCCGAAGGGGACGAACGGCTGCGGGTTGCAGGCGAAGTTCGCCATGGAGTCAGGAGAGAGGAGGCAATATGGTGTGGGAACTTGATCGCCAGAGCTGGGGATCAAGATTTGGTTCTGTTCATCCACCCCGGGATTTATAGAGTTAAGCGAGGGGGCCAACTGAGAAGCCGAGGGGGGTGGCGCTTCCGTTTCTCCAGGAGGATCAATAATTATTTGTGTGAACACAGACTCCACTGGCCTTTTGGCTAGCGAGACTTTTGGCTTCCACATAATCTTGGGTCCAGTATTAGAGATATTGAGCTGTTTGGGCCTCCATTGTAATCTGAGCTTGGGCTGAGAAAGGCAATCTCTAGCCCAATGCCCATAATTGAAGCAGCTGATGCATCTGACCGGGAATTTGCAGAGCCTTTTGGAGTGACCCCATCGAAGGCATTTCCAGCACCGAACGGTGTGAACACGAGCAAGCGTTCTGGCTCCTCGTTCCCTCAATTGATTAGGCACAACATCCAAAAAACAGGAACCGAGGTTTGCACAATTAAGAGGGGCTGTCATTTTCAAAACAGGCTTAATTACCTTGGATCCCGCATGATGACTATCAAGGAGAAGAGAAGACCGTTGCTGGTTCAAATCTGAAATAGCTGAATATGCAACTTCTTCTGAATGATTCGCAATATCTGAATGAACTGACAAATCTGACAGAGAAGAATGAGCTGAACCAAACACTCTCTGCACCTGATGGACAGCAGGACTCTCATCAGAAAACTCTGAACTTCCCTTAACCGAGGAGATAGCAATGCGCTGATCAATCAAATTTTCAAGATCTTGGATACTACGATCAACTTCTGAGGACGACAGAGGAATATGAGCATCCAATTGACCAAACTTAATCACTTTAACAGACTTGGGAGGAACAAATTTTCTCTGAGGAGAGCCATAAGCAATCTGATTCGAGAACCTGACTTTTCTGATGGGCAATTGTCTGATAGCTTTCTTCTGGGATTTCGAAAGAACAAGAGACCACTTCTCCTCCTCCTCGTCTTCCCATAATTTTTCTCACGTTCCCAGTGAGGAGCACCATTGCTCCACAAGTGAAAATAGACATCAAAGGCATGGCCAATCACCCTTCTGAGATTATACACAAAGAAACCCACAGCTTTGCAAGAGACAGAGAACCGGTAATGATTATGACTCACTTCCAGCACATGGAAGAAAGGAGCATGCCCGCCCAGACAGGACTCAAGAATGAGACCAACATTTTCTTCAGAGAGCCGAATCAGGGAGCGACGAAACGTTGCCAGCAAGAAAAACGAGCCTCTAGCACTAGGGGAATCATGATGCACCTGAGTTTTGAAGCGGCGACGTACTTCCAGCTCGAAATCTTCCCCAATAGCAAAGTCCAGCCGGCCGGCGATGTCCTCGGCCGCCACTCTTGACGAAGAAGGCGCCTCAATCTGACGACTCCCATCCGCCAGACCCCCGGGAGAAGCAGGGATGGGGGCGGAGCATGGCGACGCGTAGACCACCAGCTTGGCCGCCGAAGCCCCCCCGAGCACCGAGGAGGGCGAGTCCTCCGCCGCCTCGCGTTTCTGCCTCCACAAGTTTGCCCGGAGACGAAGGCAATCCAGCCGGTCCTCATCACCGGCCGCCGACGAGCTGAAGCTCTCACCCTCGCCAAGACCAGGGCCCGCCGACACGGCCGCCGAGCGCGCTAGGGCTCCCTCCGCTCCTCCGCCACGGTCGCCTGCTGAGGCTCCCGTCATTTTTACTTGGTTGATCAGGTCCAAATTGTCCAAGGAATTTGTTAAGTAGGACAAATGGTGAAATGGTACAACCCTAAAACCCTAAAACCCTAAACCCTAAACCCTAAACCCTAAAGACTTCCTCAGAGTCATCAGAAGAAGCAGAGTTATTGCCATTCTCCCGAGCTTGAATAATTGCCTGGACTTCTTCCACAGAGAGATGCACATCAGGACCATTGGCTCTCAGGTACCCAGCAGAGTTACCAGACTGATCAAACGTGATCGTGTCCTGGGGTTGATCAGGGTGATGAGGCACGCCACCCTCTCCCAAGCCATCAGCATTGTCAGCAATAATGCCTGCACCAGCCATAATCTGCCCTTCATTGAGATTGCCTTTATATAGTCAACTATACAACTTATGATTCAGAGAGTAATAATTCAACAACTATTTATGATTTTCTACTCCCTCTATCTTGAAATATAAAATATCAAAGGTTTAAAACTTATGTTAAATTAGATTGTAAGGTAACCTCGTCCATACATGTCAGCCTTTTAAAAATCACATCTATGAATGACTTTTCAACATATTACCCGAAATGAGTAAGTAACATGCATGCCTACCTTTTGAAATTATGCCTTATTTAAAAATTGTAAGCAAGCTAACAGCCAAACTAATTAGTGATGAGCAAATATTAGTTTTCTATCATCAGACTTTAGTTAGCTTGTATTGTACTGTACTCCAGCATTTCAAAACGGATACAGTAACCTTTCGATCCATCATCAGCACGAAAAGATTCTTTTTTGTTTGCTCTATTTTAGCGACAGCCATTTTATCAAAAAAAGAAAAGAAAAGAAAAGAAAACTTAACGATTTCAGTCTTTTTCAGGTTCAGCACGTCTGGGACAAGCTAGCGAGAGATGCGCTTACTTTGCTTTTGCCACAATACTACTACACTACTAGCGCAGCATCTCCGCGATCAGTCATATGGGCGGCTTTCCATATCTAGTATAATGTCCGTGCTAACGCTACGGTGACATTCGATAATACAAATCATAACAAAAAAATGGTTTACCAGCACAATACTTAGTTTCAAAAGATCTCAGAAGATCTGGATCCAAAATTACTTTGGGACAACCACCTCATTGCCAAAGAGAGCTTTATTATTATCATGGAATTTGGCAATATCATTACAAAACAAGACTCTACACATAAGTGAACAATACTTAATCTTTGACATGACATATTGGCCAAACATGCATGTTCATGTGCAAACTTTATTTCACTCCACTCCAGACTTCCCAATTCTTGAGCATTGCAGCTACCAGCCTTCCTGCTGAGGCCATGGGCGATAGATGTGACCAAGGAGCGATCAGATTGTACTTGCATGTGTCAACAAAAGAAAATAAAATAACAAGAACTCATGACTACATCTTAAGTTTTCGCTTGTACCGAACCCCCTCAAGCATGCTACAACTTCTGCTTCGTTAACATCCCTACAATGTTAAAACACTTCAGTTATACATTGATGTACATATGAAACTGCTATGGTGGTTCAGTTGGACTTTCAAGCTCAAATTGGAAGAGCCCTCCTCAAATGTTGTTCACCAGTCTAATATTTATATATGCATGACATTTATGCTATGATGAACAACTGAGGAATCGCCCATCTCATGTCCGGTTCATGTGCAATAAACTTTGCAGCCATGTGATGTGTGCATCCACAATAACACATGTTGTTAGAAAAACAGAATGCCAAAGATAAGAATAGCAATATCCTAGCAAAAAATTGTCAATATCCTAACAGTTCAAGCATCTTCCATATGGAGACTAATATTGTGATACAGTAATATAATATGGAGACTATTATGTTACAACAATATAATCTGCTATGAGCACACTACTAATAGTAAGGTCATTAGCAATATAATATTTTTCCAGCTATATTCAAGATGAAAATTTTTGAACTAAATAAGATCTGATTTTCTCTAAGAGACCTTCTGTGAAACAATAATGTTTGCGCACTGCAAGTCAAGGCAGAATAATAGTCATATCCTTCGATGGCAGGTAAAGTTTGAATAACAAAAGGATCTTTTGCAGTATGTCAATCAGTGGTCAGTGCTAATGAAAAATGAGACATCTATGTCAACTTGGAAAAGGTCATTCTAATTAAGTATCATTTGACACACACACAAAAAGTAGATTACCATTTTCACCAGTTGAATGAGGCTGGTGTACTGGATTAGGAATAAAAATGCTACAAGGGATACAGGCTGCCCTAGTACAAACTGATAAGTAATAAGTAAACAAGGTCAGTATAGATCAAGAATACAAGTAATCTTACTTGAAAGCAAATGAATTGCTTATGTTGCACGAAGTGCTGCCTCCTTGAGCTTTGTCTTGACAGTGAGCCGATGCTCCCCGACAACAACCATCAGCATAACAACTGGCTTCCTGAACATGGAGACGACCCTCGGAGCCACACGCGGTGGCCTCTGATCCACTTAGCCTGCAGCAAAGGAAGCCAATTGTTATGCCTGATGGTTCATCCTGCAGCGTCACTGATGTAAATGGCTGAATGTGCACTGAGCGATCTTCAATATTGGTGAGGCAAAAGGTAGGCGTCAGTTAGCTGATAAGCCAAATTGACATAGATATATGCAAAATAGTTAACTCACCACTGAGCGATATATCACAATATAGTTCAGTTACTATATTGTTCATCATTCATGAACTTCTTGACAATAAGGACATATCACATATATACTATAATCTGAAGTAGCATCAACACACCTCTTTCTTTATTCACAAAATAACACCACCTCTTTCTCGAGGGCAGTTTCGTACCTATACCTGCATAGAGTTTTGCAAGAAAAATATGTAAGAACAACCTGGTGAAGAAACACTCAACTTGAATATCTCAAATGAAAATGTGACCAAGCAAAATCACAAATTCCAGGAGCCAATATTTTAAGGGGGCCAGGACTTCATGTTCACCTTAAAGAACCCGTGTAGATTCCAAGAACAACGATCAGAAATATATTTGTTCAGAGCAGCGAGAAAGCTACTACCATTCTACCAAGAACTGTAAGCAATACAAGGTAGTGAGAATAGGTCAACCAAAACAAAGACAAAAATGATGCTACTTCCTTGGCCAGATGGAAACTTTTTATGGCTGTTGAAATGTTCAATATTGAATTAATGGTTTCTAGAGTGAGCATCACGAAATCAACCACCGGTCAATGGATTCCACTACAAACACTACACATGCACATATGACAATTTTAATGCCCAAATCTATGCTATAGTTGTTTCACATACCTTCATGCACATCATAGCAACCACTATCTTAGCCTCCAAAACCTGCTCCGCTAGCAGCTTCCCTCGACGGCAAGTCCTAATTCCCATTGATGCTCTCGCACTTGTCGCGGCCTCTAGCGGTGCACATCCATATTTGTCACGGATAGTACAACAAACCTGCTATTCTTTCATGCATCTGTTAGTAACAATATACATTATAGTACTAATAATCTGGCTGAAAAAAGTTGCAGTACTGACCATGGGAAGCTATCGAACTGGAAGCCATCGTGGAGGTCCAGACTTTGCATCTTAAGCGCAACTCATGCTGCACATATTATTCGTGTTCAACTCACTCTGCAATAATGTTGAGCTGCTCACAATTTTATAATTAAAAAATGGAGATGTCTAAAGCTAATGTTGAGCTGCTCACAATATTATAATTAAAAAATGTAGATGTCTAAAGCCTCCTACAGCAACAGTAGAGGACATGAGAAATTGGAAACAAACTACATGTGGTGGCAGATTAATAAGATAAGATAATTACCAGTCTAAGATCGAAGGTCCCAATGAAGAAACGCATGGGGCGGCAGATCTGTACAGCGTGGAGGGAGATCCGGGTGGCGCCGAAGTCGGAGGGAGCTGTGGGGGCCTGCTACGCGCGGCGGCGTGCGAAAGGTGTGGCAACGCGACGGGGGACGGAGGGAGGTCTGCAGCGTGCTCCACGTGGCGGCGCCGTGCAGCGACGGACGGAGCGTGCAGATTAGATGGAGTCCGTAGTCATCCTCCAGCCGCGTCGTGTGGAGGCCACCTCCACTCGTCCCGAGGCCCCCACAGCCACTCGTGGCGGGCCACTCATGCCGCCGCCGATGCCGCCACGACGTACCGGTCTTTGGGGCTCATGCTGCTGCTGGCCGCCGCCGCCATCGCCACGTCTAGGGCCGAGTTGCCATGGCTGCCGTCTTCACGTCTGGGGTCCCCGTGAGACTCATGAGCCTTCGCCGCCGCGATGTTAGGGTTTGTTGGGAGGCGTGGGAGAGGAGAAAAGGAACTGGGGGACGCAAAGAGGAAATCGAATCCAGCCCAAGCGCCGCGTGCGGGTGTGAGTACTGGGAATTGTTTTTGCCGGTGGATGCGGCACTCGGTGCTCAAACTCGCGGCAGTCTAAGATCGAAGGTCCCAATGAAGAAACGCATGGGGTGGCAGATCTGTACAGCGTGGAGGGAGATCCGGGTGGCGCCGAAGTCGGAGGGAGCTGTGGGGGCCTGCTACGCGCGGTGGCGTGCGAAAGGTGTGGCAACGCGACGGGGGACGGAGGGAGGTCTGCAGCGTGCTCCACGTGGCGGCGCCGTGCAGCGACGGACGGAGCGTGCAGATTAGATGGAGTCCGTAGTCATCCTCCAGCCGCGTCGTGTGGAGGCTACCTCCACTCGTCCCGAGGCCCCCACATCCACTCGTGGCGGGCCACTCGTGCCGCCGCCGATGCCGCCACGACGTACCGGTCTTTGGGGCTCATGCTGCTGCTGGCCGCCGCCGCCATCGCCACGTCTAGGGCCGAGTTGCCATGGCTGCCGTCTTCACGTCTGGGGTCCCCGTGAGACTCATGAGCCTTCGCCGCCGCGATGTTAGGGTTTGTTGGGAGGCGTGGGAGAGGAGAAAAGGAACTGGGGGACGCAAAGAGGAAATCGAATCCAGCCCAAGCGCCGCGTGTGCGGGTGTGAGTACTGGGAATTGTTTTTGCCGGTGGATGCGGCACTCGGTGCTCAAACTCGCGGCATCGGGTGAGGGTCGCGCGATCCCGTGTGGGCGTGGGGAGAGTTGGAAGCGGATTCTCACCTTTTAATCTCTGACATTGATTTCGTAGTTGGTGTGCTGTGAGTCGTTGATCTAGGAGGAGGGAAGTGGCTTAGAGAAGATTTTAATTATAGTAGAGATGGACAGCTGACGTCCAGACGTGAGGAGTGTCAACGGAAGACACTGGATTAACAGCATCATGGATGAGGACTGGCTGATGTCAAATGTGAGGAATCACAGGGGCATTGGGCTCCTTTGGCTGGATGGCTTGGTGCTTGACCATTGCTTCCTGGTTCGCGCATTCCTCATCCTGGCAAGGTCTGTACACCGTGGAGGAACAAACAGAGATGTTAGCCAAGACCTAAGCAAACTGATTTGTTTTCCAACAAGATCAAGTACACCACAACAATCAAATCGATGTTGGACATCGGATCGAGATTGAGATCGAAGAAGGCAGATGGAGGTCGAGAAGGAGGGGACACGAACCTCTATCACAATGCTGATGACATCAATGAGATACGCGAGGATGACCGTGAGGTAGACTTGGGAGAGCCCACACATTGGCGATGAGGATGAGGGTGCCTTCTACCCTGTGCTTCTGCCCTGGACTCGCAAAGTTGCAAGAGCCCGAAGTGCAGTCGTCGATGCTTGCTTGCTGCCGTTGAGCCAGTGGATCGCGAGGAGGAAGAGATCGTGGGAGGAAGCGGCGGTGACGTCGCACGAGACGGAGGAAGCGGTGTCACTGAGAGGATCGAGAGAGGGATTGTTGTTTCCTTTTTTATCGCGCTGCCAAATCATGGTGAAAGCAGACAGGACATGCAGGATGACAGTTTCCTTTTTGCGTGGACAGGGATTACTGTGGGGCCTTCTTTTCTTTTTGAATCACGGGGTTTGTGGGATTGCTTCTTTCTTTTTTTTTCTCGCATGCGACAGGTGCGGTGTTTCCTAAATTCATCGTGAGGAGGTGGAAAGCCTGACTGTGGGGTCTAGAGGTGAGATCGAAGCTTCCCACTTTTTTTAAGATTTGATTATAGTATAGATTTTTTTCGCATGCGATAGGTGCGGTGTTTCCTAAATTCATCGTGAGGAGGTGGAAAGCGACTGTGGGGTCTAGAGGTAAGATTCAGCCTTTCCACTCTTTTATAAGATTTCAATTATAATATAGATAGATAGGTGAATTTCACACACGAGCACTTCTGAACGGGCAAACAAACCGCAAATCCCTTCGCACCAGAGTACAAGCAGTTATCAGGCGCTCCTGGCTTCCTTTTTTTCGCATTAGGCGAAGGTTTGTCTTTCCTGAAAACATGGAGAGAAATTCCCCAATGCGCGCTCATCCCGTCGCAGACGCCAGGGGTCGACCGCGACGCCCGCGCCGGAGATAGACCACCGTTTGTGCTGTGTGGCCGTAAGATGCCGAGCCTTTCGTTTTCCATATCCCTGGTTCTAGCGCCCGTCTCTTTCGTCGCGTATCTATCTATATCATGAACGATCTATGCTTTTTCGTTTAGTCGTCACGGCACCGAGCGCGAGCGGTGCCAGCGATCGGTTGTGGCCGTGGAGAAAATGACACGCCGCGCGGCGTGTTTGACTTGTTGCGTGGGCGGATGGAAAACATCGCTGTTTTCTCTGCGACTAAAAGTTCCCAGCGAAACATAGCACGCAAAGACAGTAGTAGTGGTGATGGCGTGGTCCGAGATTTTTTTTGTTCGTTCATTCGAATTTTCTATATGATCATAATACTCCTACGTAATTCATAGAGCCACGCCGAGGATCGGAGTTTTGCCCATCCTGAAACTGGTCGCTGAACAAGTGACGTCGTACAAAACGTTGTGATGCGGTGTGGTGTGATGTTGTCTCACGGTCTGCCCAACGGCTCGGGTCACTGGGTAAGGCGCCGGTTCCCCACTCGAACACACGAGCTCGCTTGGTCGCTCGTCCGTTCACGACTTCACCGGTCACCCTGCGACCCCGGCGCCGGCATCTCCCTCGCGGTCACGCGCCGCCCCAGGTTCCCGGCGTGGCGCCGCGCCGCGGGGGCGGGACACTACGCGACGCCTGCTCCCTCCCCATGGGCCTGGTAGGAGAAGAATAATCCAAGCTGCGCTGCGCGCGAGGACCGCACCGTCCTCCCCGATGACGACTGTCCCTCTATGGGTCGCTCTCGCTCGAGACGCTACACCTGTCCGCTCGCTCGCCAGCTCGATCACTGCCGGCGCTCCACGCATACACCGGTGTCGCCACACCTCACCCAACCGGCCAACCCCGATATACTGTATACTCATAATGTGGCGGCAAGTAGTACAGTTTTCGTTTGCTTGATCATGGAAAAGTGCTGGATTACACGGTTACACTACACCTGACGCGTGCGTCTGCGTGAGGGGCGTGACTGCGTGAGCATCATGTGGGATAGGATATACAGCTAGCACGCACGCATATGCTGTAATTAGGGATGGACCGATGGAGTAATCGCGTGGAAAGGGCCGGGGTTTCCGAAACAATGGCACCGCCGCACCGGCCTTCTCAGAAACGTGAATACGAAATGGAGTGTTAAGTTCATTCACGTAGCCGAATAGATGCACCGACTTGCTGCTTAGTCAACTTTGCTTTAGCGAGAGAAAATAAATCAGTATGCTAGCATTGCACCGAATATGGCATATGATTTTATTCCAATAGCGCATTGTTTTTATATTAGTAGATACACAAAAGGGAAAAGCTTGAAAAAAATATAGAAAAGGTTTATATGTTTTCAAAAAAGAACCAGAGGCAGTGTTTCCTAAATATAAATCACTTTACCCATCTCCGAAATAGACTTGTCGATGCTTTTGAAACAACAAAAAAATATCAATAAATTGTAAAGCTTACAACCAGGACCATGTTTGATACCCTGTGGATTTTTGGAAATCTGGATTTTAGATGAACGCTCTAGAAATATGGATTTTCTAGATATTAAAATCTTGTATATGTTTGGTTCTTTTAGATTTTATAATAACTTAAGATTATACACAATTGAAGGAGTTCATAATTGTCGGTGTTTCGTACCCCGGGGGGTATAACACCAACGAGTAAATTTCTATGCGTGCTCCCTAATCCGGATGGTGATGCAAGATGAACACTAGCGTTTATCCTGGTTCAGGCAAAAAATGCCCTACGTCCAGCAGAGGGGAGAGATTTGTATTATCTTGCACCGGGGTGCTTGTACAGGGGTGAATACAAGCGGGACTTAGCCGTGAATGAGTGTGTGAAAGTGTGTGTGAGTGAAGGTCCGAAAAAACCGTCCTCTATGCTAGGCCCTGGCGTCCCCTTTTATAGGCCAAGAGGAGGCTCAGGCGTACAGAGTAGATAGGGCTGTCGTGGGGGTGACGTTGAGGCACATGCACTATGTCAAGTCGTCGAGACTGTAGACGCTTCCTTTGGTCGGGCTCGAGCCTGTAGCGGTATGGTCAGTGATGGCCTGCTCGTCCTTCTCGGGCGTGGGCTGACGTAGTCGAGGTATGGTGCTGGTATAGCCGAGCACGTGTGTCCGAAACCCCGCGGTATGGGCGTCGAGGTAGGAAAGACGGGGGCGGCGGGCGCCCCATGCTCAAGTCGCGTCCATCACCACTCCTCGAGCTGTTGGGGGCTGCCTCGAGGGGGCAATGGTTCGAGCGACGGGACGGGACGACGTAGTTGGTGGTACGGAGAGTTGACTATGGCGTTTCGGAGAGAGTGCCGTACGCGTCACAGTACTCGGCGTGGTGTAATAGTGTTGCCGGCACGCCCGAATCCGGGTATGGGCAGCGGAATAGGAGAAGTGACCGGCGTTCTTCTCACTATGTCGTGCACCGTAGCCATGGGGTTAGGCGGAGCGAGCAGCATACTTCCCACTATTACGCATACCGTAGCCATGTGCGTGCCTTGGATAGGCAATGATTGTGGGCGGACTCGAGCGGCTGCTCGCTCGAGCGTTCTCCGTCCCGCTCGGCGGCGGTCGCTCGCTCGAGCGGTTTACGTCACCGTCTCGGCGATCGCACGCTCGAGCGGTTTCCGTATTTCTTTTCTCGAGCGGGTGAGCGGCCGCTGCTCGAGCCAGAAGGTTTCTGAGGCCTTGCGGGCCTGGTAGTGGGCCGGCCCAGTGTAAGAAGGATTGTGGTTTCTCTGGTTAATTCTTGGGAGATTTAGAGGTGAAATGGGTTGGGTTATTTCCCTCCAATGTACTGATTTAGGACCCCTAATCTAGGTACCCGACGGTAGTTTCCCGAGCCCTTGTTTGATTGTAAAACTTCAAACAAGGGATCATGAAGTGGAGTTGAAGTACCTAGAATTTGGGATTATTGTCGGTATTTTGAGGAGTCATTTCGTTCTTTTCTCCGTGGGGGCGCGCGAGCGTCCCCGTGTAGGCCCCCGAGGCCCCGCAGGAGTGAGGCATTCCTCGGGGGCTTTGAGATGAATGGTCTTGGGCAAGAATGTTATTAACTGGAGTTAAAAGCATCTCGAGGCGGGAGATTTTTGATAACCGTTCGAGCCCTCGAGTATTTCCCCGCTCCTCCCGTGTCGAGGGAGGTTTTTGTATGACTCGAGCCCCCGTGCCCGGATAGCCGGGCCGGAGTCGTGATCCAGTTCCTCCGCCGGATCTCTTGGATCGATCCAAGTGGTGAGAGGTCCGACACTACTCGCGGTCGAGCGAGCGCCATACCCCCCGTGAGCCGATGGCGGGCGGTCAAGTGAGAGCTCGTCTCCTTTCGAGGGGAGACGGCCGTGGCCGGGGCGCTCTCATTAAAGCGGGGCTCTTAGTTTCCGTGAGGACCGGCCCCGTTCGAGGGGGCCGGCGGCTCGAGTGCCTCCGTCGGCGGGATCTCTTAGATACATAGTGCCCTGCCTTGAACACGCCATCTGGGTTCGAGGGTTCGTTCTCGAGCGGAACCTTTCGAGGGTTCCTTCCCATAGGCGCCCCTAACTCGGGTGCTCGAGGGCGGCTGTTCGAACCCGTCCGTGGGTCAGCCTCCGCTCCCTCGAGACTTACCTGTGGGACCGGAGTCCCTGGGTTTCTTACCGTGTAAGGGACCGTCCGTCGAGACGTCCCGTCATTGCGCCCATTTGATGCGTATTTGTCCGTTGCAAGCGGCGCGCCTTTTTAGGCGGAAACCGGCGTATCGTGGTGATCGTGGCTTGGCGATGGTTCCGCTCCACCTCGCGTCGTGTGCGCCTAAAAAGTAGGTGACGGTTTGTCAGGGCATTTAATGCGGTTACCGTTTTTCGTCGAGTCCGCCGGGTGCGCGCGGCCGTTGGATGGCGTAATCTGGGCCGTTGGATGCGGTTCGCGCGGATCGTCTTGGGCTCTATAAATATGGAGGAGTAGGCTCCTGCTTCTTCTTCCCCGCATTCTTGCCTTTTCACGTTGCTCTCGCCGCCGTTGCGCCCTTGCTCCAGATTCAATCCGCGCGCCCTCATTCGCAACCGCCGCTGCTGCCCGCCGTGACCGCCGGCGCCACTCTAGCCCGCGATCGCGCCGCTTTCGTGCCACCATTTCCCGCGCCACCGTTCCTCGTGCTCGCCGCCGTTGCTCTCTCCGTCCCGCTCCGAGCCACCGTTATGGGGAGGTCGGCTAAGAAGACGGGCGAGCTCCGGCCATGGTGCGGTGGCAAAGGCAAGGGTAAGGGCAAGAGCGCCGCCAAGCCTTCGCGCCGGTGGTGATGGAGGACGCGCTCCGTGGCCTCGGTCCACGGTGACCGAGGGGATCTTTGCTCAACCTCGGTGAACGGCGGATTACTTCCGCCTAATCCGGCGGAGGGTTACCGGAGTGGAGGGTGCCGGACGACGGCGACCTCGCGCCCAATCCCCCGCAGGGCTACGTCCTGAGCTTCATCAGGTTCCACCGGCGGGGACTTGGCGCGCGGCCGAGCCGCTTTATGCGGGCGCTTCCCCACCATTTCGGGGTTGAGCTTCAACACTTCAACCCCAATTCCATCTCACTCGCGGCTACTTACGCCGCCGTGTGTGAGGGGTATTTGGGAATGGCGCCCGGTGGGACTGTTCACCCACGTCTTCAAGGCGACGCTCTTCACCAAGGCGGTGAAGAACAAGAAGGCCGCCGACGACGACGGTGATGACGATGACGAGGAGGAGGAGGAGGAGAACGAGGAGGAGAATGAGGAGGAGGAGGAGGAGAAGGAGGAGAAGGCGGTGAGGCCAAAGATCCGCCGCTACGTTCGAGCGGGTTCCCTTTCGCTCGGCCGAAGAGGAAAGAGGCCGGCTTTCCGGCACGTGGTCGTCGAACAACTCCGGCCGGGACCGGGAGTGGTTTTACCTCCGTAATGAGGAAGGCCTCTTCCGGAGTACACCGGCGCCGTGCTTACCGCGCTGGTTTTAAGCGGGCGCACGGCCAGCCGGCGGCGCGCCGCCCCCGCATGAACTCCCCGCTCGACGCCATTTCGAGCCTCCGCAACCGGAGGTCCGGCAACTTCTTCCTCAACATTGCGCACGTGGTTGCCGAGTTCCACAGCCGTCGGGTGCTCCCGCTCGCCGAGCGCCCGCTGCGGCTCGACCAGATGACGGTGGACGCCGACCCTGCGGCGCTTACGGCCAGCAGGATGTCCGACGAGCCTCTCCCGGTCGCTACGATCGTGGCTCGGGTGCGTGACGCGATCGACGGTGGGAGGAACTTTGGCGAGAACCAAGTCGGCCTCTTCCGCATGCGTTCGAAATACAACCTGCTGGGCTACGTAAGTTTTCTCGAGATCCTCTTTTCGTCATTTCTTTTACTTCGAGCAATCCTTATCGAGGCTTGTCCTTTTGTCCAGAATATCAACGACCACGCGGAGTCGAGGCCCCCGGTGAAGGAGGATGCGCCCGACCGTGAGGTAAGACGCCTGAGGGGCGAACGAGGACATGCTGCCGTGGTCTCGAGGAGGGAGGAAAAGGCGCAGAAGGCCCGTGCGCTAGAGGAGAAGGAAAAGCGTAAGGCTAGGCGCCGCCGGGAGCGTGAAATACGTCTGGCGGCGGACCCAACCGACTGGAGCCCTAGTCTCGAGTCGAGCGACGAAGACGAGGACGATGAGGATGAGGATGATGAGGCGACCGACAGCGATGACGCCACCGTCGCTCGAGCCCTGACGCTTGCTCGCTCTCGCGTGCAGGAGCCAACGTTGGCGCCAGGCCTCCTGCGCCACGACTCGTCGCCGGTTCGAGCGGGTCGCGGGAGGAGTCGTCGAGCCGCGGTGCTCGAGCGCTCGTCGCCCGGCCCAAGTAAGGCAACGGGGCGGGGCGTCCCAACACTCCGGCCGCCGCGCTCGCTCGTCGTCGCCGGCTCAAGCGGGGGCGGCGGGAGGAGTCGCCCGTCCTTCTAGCCATGGCGGGCGGCGCGCCGTCTCCGACGCGGCGGGAATCTTCCTCCCGCCAGCGTTCATCTTCAACGGGCGCGCACACCCGGCAGCAAGAGGCTGCAAATGTGCGCACTTCAAGTTCTGCGCAGCCCGACGAGCAACGCCGGGCTCCTTCCAGCGACCGACGGGCCGAGCGGACCTCGACCCGCAGAACCCAGGATCCCGCAAGGGACCCCGTGCCGGACCCGGCCAAGGAGTCGGCTGGAACGGGGGCGGCCGTCCGGGTCTCGAGGCCCCCGAGCGGCGCAAGCGAGCGGGCTCGAGGTCCCCAAGCCCTCGAGCGACTCGGGGGCGCCGGGGCTCGAAGCTCCCGAGCCGCTCGCGGCGCTACCTCGGCCCGCGGGGTAAGTCTTCTTGTCGACTGTCCCGATTGCACTTTTCGTTTGCGTGTGAATATTTTGTCACAATGATTTTTTGTTTTTCTCTTTCTTCCAGGACTAAGCGTTCCCTGCAGACCCTACCATCCCTCCCCCTCATGGTGCCTACTAAGAGGCTAAGGACCGCAGGAGGGTCGAGCGGCACCCCATCGATGCCAGGTGGAGTGACTCTCCCTCCCTCTACTCCCATTTGGTTGGAGCGGGCCAAGGATGCGCTTAGGCGTGGGAGGCTGACGGCAGCTGCGTCTCGTGCGAGTGTGCGGGGGCCGTGACCAAGGCCACGGGGAGGAGGACACCACCACCACCACGGCCTCGACGGCCCTCCCGCTCGAGACCCCGTCGTCATCGGGCGCGCTAGGCGCGCGCGGCGCGGCGATCAAGGGGCACGGCGCTAGAGCCGGCGGCCTCTATCCCGGCGACGGGGGCCGGATCGGAGCGACGGCCCATCACGCTCGAGGACGAGAGTCCGAGCTCGGGTGCCAAGTCCTCTCGGGCCAATCGGCTGCGCCGGCCTCGAGGAGGAGCGCAAGGAGAAGGAGGAGGAGGAGACGCGGCAGACTACGATCGGCCCGTGGGAGATGTGGTGATGCGGGGAGGCGGGACCGGTGCTCGAGCCCCGCCCCGAGCCGGGCCTCAACCCCTCCTCGGGAGATGGAGGTCGAGTCCTCGCCCGGGCAACGGGTCGAGGAGGGGAGGCCCAAGCCGCCGTTCGAGAGGCGTGCTCGAGGAGCGCCCCGCCGTCACGCAAGAAGAGGAGAAGGCGGAGGAGATGGCGGAGCAGCGAGGGCGGGCCGGTGGAGCAGCCTGCGGCCGCGGCGTCGAGGAGCATCAAGAACCGATGGGGTTGCGGGCGAGCAAGAGGAGCAAGCGGAGGTGGGGCGGCAAGCGGAGCCGCCGCCGCGCAGCGGCGACGAGCACCGTGGTGGCGAGCAAAGGGAGGAACGACTCGAGGAGCACCGCGGCGTCATATCGGGCGCCGCGCCGCGGTTAGGGGAGGTCGTGGTGCCTCACCTCGTGCCCGACTCGACGTCGGGCTAGGTGGGGTTCACCGTTATGTCCGAGGCCGACCACCGGGAGGAGGCCGGAAGGGAGGCGAGACGGCGTCCGCCATCATTGCGAGTCACATGCGGACGGTCGGTTTCGGACACACCGAGCCTACCGACGTTGCCATCGAGGAGCGGAGGCGGATCGAGGCGCGGGCGCTTGCCCAAGAGGCGTCCTCCTGCTGGGGCTAGCCGCTACGCCCTACGACTCTGGCTGAGCGGGTGGTGACGGCGGGCATTGACTTGGAGGCCGTGAGAGGACGCCGCTCTTCCATCGACAAGGAGATGCGGGAGGAATTCCCCCTATGGGAAAGGCCGCCGCTGGTGCTCCCCGACCCTCTCGACCACGAGGCTCCTGCGATCGTGATGAACGATCAGAAGGAGCTCGAGGCGCATATGGAGGCTGAGGAGCGCCGGCAGTGGCTTGAACATGCCCTGAAGGCCGCTCTGTCGCTCGTCTCCGAGGACCTGCCCCGGCTTTCTTCCGTGAGTATCCTTGAGCATGGCCCCTCTTTTTTTGTTCAGACTTATCGTCGTTTGTATTTGATTTTTTCTCTTTCGTGGCTTTAGACGGCGCAAAGCTGCTCATATGCCAAGTCGGTTCATATCCGCGCTCTCCGTGAGAGCGAGGACGAGATCCGGCGATATGTGCGCATGGGGCGGGATGCGAGGCGAGTTGCACCGGTCCGCCCGGCTCCTTCGAGAGGCCAACGCCGCCCGGACGCCGCCAAGGAGGATGCCAAGAGAGCCCAAGATGAACTCGCTCGAGTGGCGCAGAGGCCGGGCGGCCGCAGCGGAACAGGCGAAGCTCGCCCAAGCCGTGCGAGAGGCCGAGACCGCTCGTCGAAATATGCGCGGTTGTACGCAGTCTTCGAGCGGCTCAAGAAGGATGCAGCCACGCGCGCAAAGCAAAGCTATAAGGCCAAGTCTTAGGGACATGGAGCGGCTCCGAAGGAGAAGGCCGGCGTTGAGGCCTATGTGAAGGAGCTCCAGGCAACGGTCACCCGGGAGGCTGCCGAGAAGGGGGCCCTTGCCAGCGCGCTCGATGTGGAGAAAGAGCGAGCGAGCGGTCTCCAGACGGAGGTGGCCAACTTCCGTCAGGTAGTGACGGACAAGGACCTTGCCATTCAGGGCGCCGGCAAGGCTCTCGAGGAGGTGCGGACGGAAAGGCGCGACGTCGAGCGCGCCTCCGGAGGAAGGAAGCCGAGCTTGCGCGGGCGCTCGAGCGTGAGCAAGGGTTCTCGACCCGCCGCACCGGTGAGTGCTTGAAGCCTTTAGTCCTATTTTCGTGTGTGATTCATATGTGTTGCTCGAGCACTTGATCGAGTACTTGATTCTTGTCGTCCTTTTTTAGGTTTGGAGGCGGACCTGGCGGACGCGCGTGAGTACGCCAAGTCCACCCATGCGCTGGCTGAAGGTGTGCTCTCGGCCAAGGCCCGCATCACTGGCGCCATCGACACCCTCGCGCGCCCGGGCTTCCGCCGGTGGTGGACGTTGAGGGCCGGACGCCGGCCAAAGCTATGCCCGCCCGGGTCCGTGAATTCGGTGCCTCTCGCGGGGGTCGCATCCGGGAGGCCCTTGTCTTTGCTTTGCGCGCCGGACGATGGCCATCTTCTACTCGGGATTCGGCGTCTCGAGGAGGACGCCGGCCGGGATGGAGGCCGTTGCGGGCGGCTTCACCTACGTCGAGGGCGAGCAAGAAGGAGGGTCAACCCCCGGATCGAGCGGCTCAAGGCCGAGGCCGAAGAACCGGCGCCGTCTTGGAGGCGATCTGCCGCATGAAGTCCTCCCCGCCGGCGTAGAGTAGATTCCAACCGCCCGCGAGCCGTAATCTGGGCAACAAGGCCCTTGTAAGAAAACAAGCATTTTTGGTTATGGTAGTGGCCTAAGCGGCGAAACTTTGACGCTTGTGATTGAAATCGTCATGCTCTAGTTTTTCTTTGCGCTCGACATTATTTTCCTCTTCCCGCTTTTACTTTGTATTAGCTAAGTGTTGGTCTTTGCGCTCGAACCACTTCGAGAGGGGTGAGTTAGGATGCCGTAGCTCGGAAGCGTGGGAAACCTTGTGCTCGATCGTCCCGACTCGATGAGCTCGAGGTGACGCAAATACTTAGTCTTACGAAAAATTTCGAGGCGGGGAGGGGAAAATTACGTCGAGCATCGTTTTTGAAAAAACTAGGGGTGTTTTTTCGAGGACTTCGGGGGGTTCCCCTCCGGTCTAGCCCCCGAGGGGGCTTGGCTTTGTGGGAACAAAGTCGAGCCCACCTTGCGTATGAACAAAAAGTAAGAAAGCGACTTATTCATTCATACGAGCGGTAAAATTTAAGCGAAAATATGTACAAGGCATCGAGGCCTAGGAGAAAAAGCGACGTAGGCGTTCGATGTTCCACGCGTTGGTGAGGGTCGAGCCTTTTTCGTCCGCTAACTTGTACGTCCCGGTTTCAAGTACCTTGACCACGATGAACGGACCTTCCCAAGGAGGAGTGAGCTTGTGGCGCCCTTGTTATCTTGGCGTCGACGGAGCACGAGATCGCCGACCTTGAAATCCCTCTTGCGCATGTTCTTCTCGTGATATCGCCGTAGCTTCGTTGGTAGCGCGCGAGTGTAGGAGCGCCGTGTCTCGAGCCTCTTCGCTTGGTCGATGGCGTTTGCTAGCCTTTCCCGATTAGTCTCGCTCGTTGTAGGCCTTGAGTCAAGGGGACCCGTACTCGAGGTCGTGGGAGGACTGACCTCGAGACCCATAGACCAAGAAGAACGGGGTGAACCCGGTGGCTCGACTCTCGGTCGTCCCAGACTCCACGGGACGAGATGGGAGTTCAGCCACCCACTTGTTGCCGTGTTTGTTCAAGCGTTTGAAAATCCTTGGCTTTAGACCTTGCAAGATCATGCCATTTGCGCGCTCGACTTGGCCATTAGTTCGAGGGTAGGCGGCGCCGACCGTTCACACGGATGTGGTTCCGATCGCAGAAATCTAAGAACTTTTTGCCTGTGAACTGGGTGCCATTGTCGGTGATGATGACGTTAGGGACTCCAAAGCGATGGATGATGTCGGTAAAGAACTCACCGCTCGTTCCGAGCGGATGTTGGTGATGGGCTTGGCCTCGATCCACTTGGTGAACTTATCAATGGCCACGAGCAAGTGGGTATGGCCTCCGTCGTCTTCTTGAGGGGTCCAACCAGATCGAGCCCCCGGACCGCAAATGGCCACGTGAGGGGATCATCCGGAGTGCGTGTGCTTTGGAAGATGCGTCCGTTTGGCGTAGAATTGGCATCCCTCACACGCTCGAACAAGCTTGATGGCGCGCAGTTCGGTGGGCCGGTAGAAGCCTTGACGGAATGCGTTTCCGACAAGGGTCCTTGGCGCGACGTGGTGGCCACAAGCCCCGAGTGCATGTCTCGAGCAGTTTCGCCTTCCTCGATCGAGATGCATCGTTGAAGTACACCGGTCGGGCTCCGGCGGTAGAGCTCCCCGTTGTCTCCGTAGAGGACGTACGTTTTGGCTCGACGAGCTAGTCGTCTCGCCTACGGTCGATCCTCGCGGCCCTCGAATGAGATACTCGAGGAATGGTGCACGCCGGTCGGTTGGTGGGCTCGTAGCCCGGTCGATCTCCATGACCGTGGCCCCGTCGAGGGGGTGCGGTCGTAGGAGCGAGCTCACGGGTGGTCCCGCCCTGCCCCTCGAGTCCCACTTCACGGATGGCTCGTGAAGATCTTTCGAGAAGACGTGCGGGGGTAACGGCGCTCGAGATGAAGCGATTTTGGCCGGCTCGTCCGCGGCCTCATTGAAGCGCCTCGGGATGTGGTTGAGCTCGAGACCATGGAAGCTGGCCTCCAACTTGCGCACCTCATTGCAGTATGCTTCCATCTTTTCATCATGGCAGCTCGAGGCTTTCATCACTTGGTCGATAACGAGCTGCGAGTCGCCTCGAGCATCGAGGCGTCGGACCCCAAGCTCGATGGCAATGCGCAACCCGGTAACGAGCGCCTCATACTCTGCCATGTTGTTCGAGGCGGCAAAGTGGATGCGTACCACGTAACGCATGTGTACTCCGAGGGGTGAAATGAAGAGCAGCCCGCGCCCGCCCTCGTCTTCATAAGCGACCCGTCGAAAAACATGGTCCACGGCTCGGCCCGGATCCGGGACCGGGGAGTTGGACGTCGGTCCACTCGGCGACAAAGTTAGCCGCACTGGATTTGATAGCCTTTCGTGGGGTGTACGTGATGGTCTCGCCCATGAGCTCGACCGACCACTTGGCGATTCGACCCACGACTTCCGGCTCGGATAATTTCCCCAAGTGGGAATGATGTTACCACCGTCACCGGGTGGCTAAGAAAGTAGTCCGGAGTTTTCGACGGGTGAGCACGATTGCGTAGAGCGGCTTTTGGATATGGGGGTATCGAACTTTGGCGTCTGAGAGCACCTCACTGATGAAATACACCGGCCGCTGGACGGGGAGCGCGTGCCCCTCTTCCCGCCTCTCGACCACTATGATCGTGTGCCGACCACCCGAGTGGTTGCGGCAACATAGAGGAGGAGGGACTCGGCGGGTATGCCGTCTCGAGCCGGTCGTGGCGGCACGAGCACGGGAGGAGATGTGAGCATGCTCTTCGGTTTCGAGAGGGCCTCTCGCTCGACGTCCACGTGAAGTGCTCGGATTTTCTGAGGAGCCGGTACAGAGGCAAGGCTTTTTCTCCCAGGCGCGCAATGAACCGACTGAGTGCAGCTAAGCATCCAGTGATCTTTTGCACCCCTTTTAGGTCTCGAATCGGTCCCATCCTCATGATGGCCGCGACCTTCTCGGGGTTGGCCTCGATGCCGCGCTGGGAAACGATATACCCTAACAACATGCCTCGAGGCACGCCAAAGACGCACTTCTCGGGATTCAACTTGATGTTCTTAGCCCGGAGGCAGTCAAACGTCAATTTGAGGTCCGCGATAAGGTTTTCTACTTTTCGAGTCTTGACAACTATGTCATCGACGTAGGCCTCGACGGTCTCTCCTATGTGTTTCTCGAAGACATGGAGCATGCAGCGTTGGTATGTTGCCCCGGCGTTTCGAAGGCCGAAAGGCATTGTGACATAACAATACATGCCCATGGGGGTGATGAATGAAGTCGCGAGCTGGTCGGACTCCTTCATTTTGATTTGGTGGTAGCTAGAGTAGGCGTCGAGGAAAGAAAGTACTTCACAACCCCGGTGGAATCAACGATTTGATCTATTCGAGGTAAAGGAAATGGGACTTTGGGACATGCTTTATTTAAACTAGTGTAATCTACACACATCCTCATTTTCCCATTCTTTTTCTCTACTAATACGGGATTAGCTAACCACTCGGGATGATGTACCTCCTTGATGAATCCGGCCTTCTCGAGCTTCTCGACCTCTTCGCGGATGATCCTACGCTTCTCCTCGTCGAAGCGGCGCGGCGTTGCTTGACAGTCTTGAATCGGGACGGATTCCAAGGCGTGCTCGCGACATCCCTCGGTATGCCGGGCATGTCCGAGGACTCCACGCAAACATGTCGGCGTTTGCGCGGAGAAAGTCGACGAGCACCGCTTCCTATTTCTTTGTCGAGGGAGGCGCGATGACCCGGCGTCTTTTCCCCGAGGAGCTTGGATCGAGCGGGATCTTCTTGGTGTCGTCGGCGGGGTCGAAGTTGCCGGCTGTCGCTTGGGTGTTGGAGCGAGGCCTCGGCCGCCATGTGATCGAGCATCATGGCTAGGTCTTGAGATGTTCCCAGCAAGTTCGTCAGGGATTCCCCGTACTCGACGCACTCCACATCGCAGTGGTAGGCGTGCTCGTACGTGGTGTTGACAGTGATGACTCCTTTGGTCCCGGCATCTTGAGCTTGAGGTAGGCGTAGGCGGGGATCGCCATGAACTTTGTGTAGCACGGCCCGAGAATGGCATGGTACGTCCCCTCGAAGCCGGGCACGTCGAATGTTAAGATCTCTCGACGAAAGTTCGAGCGTGTCCCAAAGACGACGGGGAGGTCGATGCGGCCGATCGTGAGCGCTTTCTTGCCGGGGACCACTCCGTGGAAGCCCCCGGCTCGGTTGGAGGTCGGCTCTTGTGAGGCCGAGCAACGTGAGGGTCTCCATGTAAATGATGTTGAGGCCGCCGCCTCCATCCATGAGAACTTTGGTGAAGCGGGCGTTGAGGATGATCGGGCGACGACGAGAGGGGTACGAGCCGGGATTGGTGACGTGGTCTGGATGATCATCACGGTCGAACGTGATGGGAGCATCCGACCAGTCGAGGAAATGAGGCGTGGCGGGTTTCATGGCGAAAACCTCCCTGCGCTCGGTCTTCCGCTCTCGACGCGTCATCTGGGTGGCCGGGCCGCCGTAGATCATGTAGCACTCCGTGATGGGCGGATACCCACCGTCGTCATCGTCGTTGGCTCGATCCTCGCCACCCTTATCCTTCTTGCCATCGTCCTTGTCAATGCCAAACTTCTTGAAGTAGCCTCGAAGCATACGGCAGTCCTCGAGGTTATGTTTGACCGGTTCCTTGTGGTACGGGGGCGGCTGCTTCAAGATCTTGTCAAAGACGCCCCGTCCGGTGGGGGTCTAGGCTTCTTGCGCTCGGCCTGCGGCCACCTCGTCTTCCACGACCCGCGCTTGCCTTGCCGGTTGCCCTTCTTCTTCTTCCCGTTCTTCTTCGGGTCTTGCTTGATCCCTCACCGCCCCTCGGGGTGGTGCGGGCTTGTTCCCGGCCCGCCAAAGAAGGCTCCCACGGCCTCGTCGCCGCGGCGTAGTCGGCGACGACGTCCATGAGCTCGTTCACCGTCTTTGGGCGGTTGCGCCGAGTTCTCGCACGAGCTCTTTGCACGTGGTGCCGAGACAAACGCCGGGATGACGTCGTGGTGCGGGATGTGCGGCGGCTCGGTGCGCGGCTTGGAGAAACGTCGAGCAAAATCCGGAGAGATTCCGTGGCATTTTGTTTGCGATTACGGAGATCCCACGAGTTGCCGGGTCGGATGTACGTGCCCTTGAAGTTCCCCTCGAAAATCGGACTAGGTCGGCCCAATCGTGGATCGATGGGGGAAGCTCCTCGAGCCACCGTCGAGCGGTGTCGAGAGAAACGAGAGGAGGCGGCGTATGATCGCCTTATCCTCTCGAGCCCCTCCCAGCTGGCAGGCCAGCCGGAAGTCGGCCAGCCAGAGCTCTGGCTTGGTCTCCCCATTGTACTTGACCACGCTCGTGGGGGGTCGAAACGGGTTTGGCAACGGCGTGTTGCGGATGGCCCGACTGAAGACTTGAGGGCCCGGAGGCTCGAGAGTCTGCCGGTCCTCGTCGCTGTCGTAGCGGCCCCCTCGATGGGCCTTGTAGCCACGGTCCTCGGCACCCGCTGCCTTGCGTCGTCGGTTGTCGTTGATGTCATGACGCGCATCTTGAGGTGCACGGTTGTCGAGGATGCGTTCTCGAGCGGGGGCTCTACCACCTCGAGGGGGTGCCTCTTGGTGGACGGAACCCTCCCGTTCGTGCCGTGGTTGCCGGGAGCCGCCTCACGCCGTCTCGAGGCCGAGCTCTCGGCCCGCCGGACGGCCGCGACTTGGAGGAGCCCTTGGATCTCATCTCGTATCCGTAATGCATGCGGATTCGAGGGCGCCGGCATGTCCCGCAGAAGCATAGCTGCCGCAAGTACATTCTGGCTTGCTCGAGGGAAGCGGGCTGGCTCGGGTGGCGCTTCGGTCGCCGTCGTTGACGATGCGGTTGAAGACGTCTCGTGCCTTTCCTCGAGCGCCAAGAG
This sequence comes from Themeda triandra, assembly GCA_018135685.1. Lineage (NCBI taxonomy): Eukaryota > Viridiplantae > Streptophyta > Magnoliopsida > Poales > Poaceae > Themeda > Themeda triandra. Next base: position 196,542 of record JAENPR010001123.1, read on the forward strand.
CTCGAGGATGGAGCGGTGGTTCCGCTCGAGCACGCGCTGAGCAGCTCCAGATTTGCGCGTTCCTCATTCATCTTGGCCTCGATTTCCCGAGCCGAGCCCATTGTGCGCTTGAGCATCGTCTTCAGTCGTCGATTGTCTTGCGCTTGTGGCGGTGGTCCGCGCGGCTCGATCACCAGAGGGCCGTAGCCGCCGATGTTCCGACCGGGGGTCACATCTCGCCCGGTTGGCTGCAGGGACGGCCAAGGCGGCGCCATCTCTGGTCTCGTCATCCGACGGGACGTCGTCGTTGAGATGAAAACACTCGCGAGCCGGGTCATAGCACCCTGAGTCTGAGTCATCGGAGTCTGGGCTAGCGCTGGACGGCGTCCAGGGCCTCCCCGTGCTCTCCTCCTCGACCCAGCGGCGCATATCCCCGACCGTGTTGCGGCGTTGCGAGCCAGGTGCTCTGTCAAACCCGCGGTCTACTGACGCCGGCCATACAATCTCCAAGTCTATGGTGGCACGCAGGAGGGGGCCGGGGCTCTCCTCCCGCGGTCCCATGACTGGCCGGATCTCATTGGCATACGTGGTGGCGGCGTTGGTAAGCCCAAACGGGAGCCTGCGATGAGCTCGGTAGATCCCGTGCGCCCGAGTTGGGCGACGTCGGCCCGCGCGCGCTCGAGCGCGCGCGCCGGGCTCTCTTGGCGAGTGCATGGCAAACGTGAAGCTAGGGTCCACATCAAGGACTCCCTGTCCATGTGGCACCTCCTGTCGCACACTTGGCACCCCGGCTGGGTGCGTCGTGGCGTCTGGCTGGGAGGGCACACGAGCAGGGTGCTCAAGATTCGTGCTCGCCGGGCGGTGATGACGATGCCGGTGGCGTCGGCGACGTGGTGGCGAGCCATGGTGGCGCGGTCGGCGCGCGGCCCCACCCGCGTGGGGGTGACGAGCGTCCCCTCCCGGTTCACCGATCGAGAGTAGAGCCATGTCGTGGCCCGGGCCGAGCGACACGAACTCTAGACTCCCAAACCGATCACCGTGGCGAACGGAAACGATGGAGTGGGTGATGCCATCCGGAAAATGGCGGGAATCGGGTGAAAACACGCGGTACCCCCCCTGGCGCGCCAACCGTCGGTGTTTCGTACCCGGGGGGTATAACACCAACGAGTAAATTTCTATGTGTGCTCCCTAATCCGGATGGTGATGCAAGATGAACACTAGCGTTTATCCTGGTTCGGGCAAAAAATGCCCTACGTCCACAGAGGGGAGAGATTTGTATTATCTTGCACCGGGGTGCTTGTACGAGGGGTGAATACAAGCGGGACTTAGCCGTGAATGAGTGTGTGAAAGTGTGTGTGAGTGAAGGTCCGAAAAAACCGTCCTCTATGCTAGGCCCCGGCGTCCCCTTTTATAGGCCAAGAGGAGGCTCGGGCGTATGAGTAGATAGGGGGCTGTCGTGGGGGTGACGTTGAGGCACATGCACTATGTCAAGTCGTCGAGACCTGTAGACACTTCCTTTGGTCGGGCTCGAGCCTCGTAGCGGTATGGTCGGTGATGGCCCGCTCGTCCTTCTCGGGCGTGGGGCGACGTAGTCGAGGTATGGTGCCGGTATAGCCGAGCACGTGTGTCCGGAACCCCGCGGTATGGGCGTCGAGGTAGGAAAGACGGGCGCCGGGCGCCCCATGCTCAAGTCGCGTCCATCACCACTCCTCGAGCGTTGGGGGCTGCCTCGAGGGGGCAATGGTTCGAGCGACGGGACGGGACGACGTAGTTGGTGGTACGGAGAGTTGACTATGGCGTTTCGGAGAGAGTGCCGTACGCGTCACAGTACTCGGCGTGGTGTAATAGTGTTGCCTGGCACGCCCGAATCCCGGGTATGGGCAGCGGAATAGGAGAAGTGACCGGCGTTCTTCTCACTATGTCGTGCACTGTAGCCATGGGGTTAGGCGGAGCAGGCATACTTCCCACTATTACGCATACTGTAGCCATGTGCGTGCCTTGGATAGGCAATGATTGTGGGCGGACTCGGCGGGCCGCTCGCTCGGCGTTCTCCGTCCCGCTCGAGCGGTCGCTCGCTCGAGGCGGTTTACGTCACCGTCTCGGCGCCGCACGCTCGAGCGGTTTCGTATTTCTTTTCTCGAGCGGGTGAGCGGCCGCTCGAGCCGAAGGTTTCGAGGCCTTGCGGGCACGGTAGTGGGCCGGCCCGGTGTAAGAAGGATTGTGGTTTCTCTGGTTAATTCTTGGGAGATTTAGAGGTGAAATGGGTTGGGTTATTTCCCTCCAATGTACCTGATTTAGGACCCCCTAATCTAGGTACCCGACAATAATGTTACAGCCAACTAGGAACTTAGACTAGGGGCAAACTCGTTAATTATCCATCCATCGGTATGGGTTCTCGTATTCTTGAAATTTGGCTAGGGAGATTTTACAAACCATGTTAGCCTGTTTGAATGTGAATCGAGACTCCGTAAGGTCCTAGATGGCTAGAGGGGGTGAATAGCCTATAAAAATTTCTACAAACTCACTAAGCAAACTTCGTTAGATACACAAACGGCGGAAAGCAAGTTTTGCTTAGCCTACTAGATGTTGCAAGCCTCCTATCCAAACAATTCTAGTAGGTGATCACTAGCACAAACAATAGCTACCACTAGTGATCAAGAGTTCTACCCACGGGATTTAATCTACACAAGGAGTGGTTCCCGACCGACCACACAAGCAATTCTACCCACGGGATTTAGTCTACACAAGTTGTGGTTCCCGACCGACCACGCAAGCAATTCTACTTTGCAAGAAAGTAATCAAAGTAATACAAGATAGGGTAGGAGCGTGTTATACCAACGCGTAGAGTCGAGGTTGACAATCACCAATAAGATGAACAATCAATCACAATCGGCAACACACAAAGGATGATGACCAATCACCGGGAGACAAGATGAACACAATGATTTATCCCCGGATGTTCACTTGGGCACCGCCAAGCTACGTCACCCGTTGTGTCGACCAACACCTAGATGGTTCCTCGGTGTGACCCTCAAGTCACTAGCCCCTCAAGGCTCGCCCCGCAAGGCACCGCAAGACACCACTCTCAAGCGAGGTACTCAACGACACGCGCAATCCACTAGGATGCTCTTCGTGATCCCCACGAGGTGAGCTCAAACCTCTCACAATCAACCGGAGGTGGCCAAGAACAATCACCTTCTCTTGCCAACGCCTCCAACAATCTCCAAGCCGGCTAGGAGCGGTACTCTCCAAGAGTAACAAGAAATCCACCGGCTAAACCACCCACAAGTGCCACTAGATGCCCTCAAGCAATGCAATGCACTAGGTGATCTCTCAATCTCACTTTGGATGAGCAACAAGCAAGAGAGATGAGAGGGAGAGTGTTTCTCAAGCACAAAGGATGAGCAAGTGAGTAGAAATGGGCAAGAGATCCTCCCATGGCCGGCCAAGGGGCTATTTATAAGCCCAAGGCGAAATCCAACCGTTACCCTCGGGCCGGCCGATTTCAACCCGCCGGGACGCGTCCGCGGCTCAAGCGCCCGGACGCGTCCGGCGCCTCCTCGTGCTCGCCCTGCCAGCCGACCGTTGGCGCCCAACGTTCAAAACCTCCGCGTCCGGCCCGCGTCTCGGGCGGCTCCGCGTCGAGAGAGCCGTGGTGCCCGAGACTTCGGTCCGCGTCCGGCCTACGCCGGACGCGACCGCCCGCGTCCGCCGCCTTTTCGCTCGACCAAAGAATCGCCGTGGTTGAGGCCAAGACGCCCGGACGGCCAAGAGGAAACGGCCGCGTCCGCCGCGCGCGTCCGGCCCGCGTCCGGCGCGACGTCCGGCCGAACGGCCGAAAACCAGAAACTTTCTGGTCGGCGTCCGCTCGCAATGCTGTGCTCTGGAACCACCGGCGAAACCACCCACAAGTGCCACTAGATGCCCTCAAGCAATGCAATGCACTAGGTGATTCACTCAATCTCTCTTAGGATGAACAACCAAGCAAGGGAGATGAGTGGGAGAGAGTCTCTTAGCTCAAAGAATGCACAAGGGATGAGAAATGGCCAAGAGAGCTCCCCAAGGGCCGGCCATCTTCTATTTATAACCCCTCAAACAAATGTGACCGTTACCCCCTCGGGAGGCCGAGCAGTACGCGCCGGACGCGTCTGCCGCAAACCGCCGGACGCGTCCGGTGCTTCTTCCTTGCGCGCGGCCCGAGCCGACCGTTGGTGCCGCGGCCAACCGCGTGCCGCCACGTCGGCGTCCGGCGCCGCGTCCCGTGCGTCACCCCGCGTACGGTGCCCGCGTCCGCTCGCAATGCCGTGCTCGGAACTTTCGCCCGAGTCCGGCGTGCGCCGGACGCGGCACCCGTGCGTCCGCCGCCTTGAGCCAAGCCACCCACCACGCCGTCTTCCACCGAGCGCCGGACGCTACACAGAACCACGCCGCGTCCGCGCCGCGTCCGGCCCGCGTCCGGCGCGACGCCCGACCAAAGGCCGAATACCGAACTTTCGTCGTCGGCGTCCGCGCCCGCCGGACGCGTCCGCCCGCGTCCGCGCCCGCGCAGCGCAGCCTCCGTCTTTTCGTCGCCGTGCCGTGACACCAACTTCTCCAACATGCTATCCAACAAGTATACCAATTTGATCATCGAGATAGTATGATTTCAACCAAATTTTGCATCCGGTGCAATAGAAAATATGCATCCATTTTTCTCGAAAGCGCCGAATCCCGCCGACCCAAACCCATCTCTACCCTGCAAACCACAGCGCGCCCAAACGCCACCTTTGTAAATGTGCCAACACCACCAAGTGTACATCTCCATGTGCTTGTGTGTTAGCTTTTCACAACCATTTCCCAAAGGTTAGGTTAGCTCACTAGGTCCTACATGCAATGCACTTCATGAATTCACCTAGTGGCACCCATGCGTCGAATAGCCGATAAGACTTCCCCTCTTAATAGTGCGGCTATCGATCCTAAACCACTCACACCCTCTATGGTGTCTTGAGTGCAAAACAAAATGGCCCTAACGGTTATACCTTTGCCTTGAGCCCATTTTGTTCCTCCAAATGATATGAACACTTCACACCATCATGTGACCGTCTCGATCCATCGACCTCGACTTCACTTGCCCTTCACCGTGCATCGGTCCATCGGCGCCTAGTCTTGCCCGAGCTTCACCATCGCATGGTCCTTCACTCCCAAGCCTTGACTAGCCCTTCACCTTCAACACCGGTCCATGGAGCCAAGCATCGTCTTGATCTTCATCTTTGATCACATGACATGTGTCATGCTTCATATGCAATAAGCTCATCATGTGGACAACCTTTCTCTAAATCAACCACTTTAGATAAACAAGGTTAGTCCTAGGTTTCATCAATTAGCCAAAACCAAACTAGGGACTTTCAATCTCCCCCTTTTTGGTAATTGATGACAACCTCAACAAAGATGATTTTATAATAAAGATTTTAAACTTGTCATACTTGTCCAATCAATAAGCTCATAAGAGGAATTTGGACAACTATAGCAAGTTCGGTTTTGGTAGTATTGCTCCCCTACATATGTGCATAGAGTTTGGATTTGAGGCTTTGCACATATGCATGGATAAGATTGTGGGGAGAGTAATTCTACCAAAATGATGCTAAGGTGTAAGAAATAGACCTTTGAAGCGTGATACCAATCGGAGTTGCAATTTACACCATCCTTAGCACCATGAAGTAACTAGACATCCATCAAAAACTCAAGAACCCCGTGAGATCAACATTATAAGTAAAGTTCTTGAACCACTTGTAAGGTAAGGGGAGTCTAGTTACAACCTATGCATGCTAGTAGATCATTTCATCAATCAAATCCTATACTAGCATTGCACCACACAAGCAAAGAGACACCACTTGTATAAAACTTTAAAACTAGGTGCCATGAGCAAGTCATATGAGAATGCACAAACAAATGCAACAACTTTGTTCATGAGCTTGCTCCCCCTTCTTGTGTGCGTCAAAAATTTTATTTACCCCTTTATTTATCATGTTCAATCATCTTTTTCTCTCCCCCGTTGTCAACAATTGCCCAAAATGGGATCAAATTGTGGAGAGAAAAGAACTTTGATGGAGTAAACAAAACTTTAGTCAAATTTGGTTCAATCTAGATCACTTGCCAAAGACATTTAATTCGGTTTGAACCAAAGACAAGCTTCTTCACACCTCATGACAAGGGTTATCTTGCCTATGTTGAATTAAACACTTGTAGCAAATATTCTAGATTCAACACTAGGATTGCAAGCCCACAAACATGTCATATGTCACCACTAGATCAAGCAAAATATAGAAGCAATAGTGGTAAACATATATACATCAAACACATTTGATTTATCATGAATGCTCCAAATGCACCTTGTATGTCTACATGTGCTACCACAAGTATAATCCTAAGCATGAATGACATGTCAACCAATGGTACCTTGCTTTGTCGAAGGAGAGGCATGTCAAGTAGTGGTGGGGTGCATTCAACACATGTTTGAGAAATCAAGAATGTTCAACTCATTCCTTAGCTTGCAAAACCTTCTTTCATCAAGTGGCTTGGTGAGGATGTCGGCAAGTTGATCATCGGTACCCACACTTTCAATGGAAATGTCACCCTTTTGTTGATGGTCTCTAATGAAATGATGCATTATGTCAATGTGCTTTGTTCTTCCATGTTGAACCGGGTTTTGTGTCATCTTGATTGCACTCTCATTATCACAAAATAATGGCACATTCTTGAAATTGATGCCATAATCCTTCAAAGTTGACTTCATCCAAAGCAATTGTGCACAACAACTCCCGCACTAACATATTCGGCCGGCGGTAGAGATTGCCACACTATTTTGTTTCTTTGAGGACCATGACACAAGTGATCTTCCAAGAAGTTGACATGTACCACTTGTGCTCTTTCTATTGATCTTGCAACCACCATAGTCGGAGTCCGAATATCCAATCAATTCAAACTTTGACCCCTTAGGATACCACAATCCAACATCTCTTGTTTGCTTCAAGTACCTCAATATTCTCTTTGCGGCCGTGAGATGACTCTCTCTAGGTGAGGCTTGATATCTAGCACACATGCAAACACTAAACATGACATCCGGTCTTGATGCGGTGACATAGAGTAGGCTTCCAATCAATGACCGATAATCCTTTTGATTCACCATATTGCCATCATGATCACTATCAAGATTCCCATTGGTGCCCATTGGAGTTGAGATTAGCTTTGCATCTTGCATTCCAAACTTCTTCAACATGTCCCTTATGTATTTCCCTTGACTCACAAATGTCCCATTCTTCAATTGCTTGACTTGAAGACCAAGGAAATAGCTAAGTTCACCAATCATGGACATCTCAAACTCATTTGCCATCATTTCACCAAATTCTTCACAATATGCTTGATTGGTTGATCCAAAGATGATATCATCAACATAGATTTGCACAATGAAGAGATCATTACCAATCTTCTTGGTGAATAGAGTAGTGTCAACCTTGCCCATAATGAACCCTTTGGAGTGAAGAAAAGTCTTCAATCTCTCATACCATGCTCTAGGTGCTTGCTTCAAGCCATACAAAGCTTTCTTCAATTTGTACACATGGTTGGGTCTCTTCTCATCTTCAAAACCGGGAGGTTGCTCAACATATACTAGCTCATTGATGATCCCATTGAGAAATGCACTCTTGACATCCATTTGATATAACTTGATATTGTGGGCACATGCATAAGCCAATAGTATCCTTATTGCCTCCAATCTTGCCACGGGAGCATATGTTTCATCATAGTCAAGACCTTCAACTTGAGTATAGCCTTGTGCAACTAGTCTTGCTTTGTTTCTAATCACAACACCATCTTGATCTTGCTTGTTCTTGAAAACCCATTTGGTTCCAATGACATTGTGATCCTCCGGCCTCTCAACTAACTCCCACACATCATTTCTTGTGAAGTTATTGAGCTCTTCTTGCATTGCCATGATCCAATCGGCATCATCCAAGGCTTCCTCAACTTTCTTCGGCTCTTTGGTTGACACAAATGATGCATACTCACAAATCATAGCCACTCTTGATCTTGTTTGCACACCACTTCTAATATCACCAATAACACTATCGATTGGGTGATCTCTTGCAACATGTTGTGGTTGTAGCACTTGCACTTGATTGCTTGAGCTTGGTTGATCACTTGACTTGTCTTCATTTGATGAACTAGCACCATGATCTTGCACTTGAGCATTGCTAGCTTGCCTCAATGGAGAATTGAGCTCTTCATCTTTATCATCTTGCACATCAACCACTTGCTTTGCTCTTATGTCACCAATATCCATGTTCTTCATAGCTTCAACCAATTGAGTTCCACCAACATCTTCTAGATTCTCATCTTCATCTTGTGACCCATTGGTTTCATCAAATTGCACATCATGGACTTCCTCTCTAATGCCACTTGAATTGTTCCAAACTCTATAAGCCTTGCTTGTAGTTGAATAACCGAGTAGGAACCCTTCATCACATCTCTTTTGAAACGTCCCCAATCTAGTGCCCTTTCTTAAAATATAGCATTTGCAACCAAACACTCTAAAATAGCCAATGTTGGGCTTTCTTCCATGAAGTAACTCATATGGGGTCTTCTCTAGCAAAGTATGACAATAGAGCCTATTGATATAGTAGCATGCCGTGTTGATTGCTTCATCCCAAAATGATTGGCTAACATTGTACTCATGAAGCATTGATCTAGCCATATCAAGCAATGTTCTATTTTTCCTCTCAACTAGGCCATTTGATTGTGGAGTGTACTTGGCCGAGAATTGATGACCAATGCCATAGTGATCACACAATTCTTCCATTCTTGTATTCTTGAATTCACTCCCATTGTCACTTCTCACTTTCTTGATTCTCATGTCAAACTCATTGTGAACTCTAGTGAGAAAGGTTTTGAAGGTGTCATACACTTCACTCTTGTCACTAAGAAAGAATACCCATGAGAATCTTATGAAGTCATCCACTATGACAAACCCATACTTGTTGCCACCAATGCTTGTGTATGTAGTTGGGCCAAATAGATCCATGTGCAACAATTCAAATGCCTTGCATGTGCTCATTATACTCTTCTTTGGATGTGAGCTACCAACTTGCTTCCGGCTTGACATGCACTACACAACTTGTCCTTCTCAAATACAACATCTTTCAAGCCTTCAACAAGATTGTGTTGTGTGAGCTTCTTCAATTGTTTCATGCCAACATGCCCAAGCCTTCTATGCCAAAGCCAACCCAAACTTGATTTTGATATCAAACATGTTGTCAAAGAAGCTTCACTAGTGTTGAAATCAACAAGATAGAGATTCTCATATCTAAAGCCTTTGAACACCAAGTTGGAGCCATCAAGAGAAACTACCTCAACATCATTTGCCCCAAAAATGCACTTGTAGCCTCGATCACAAATTTGTGCCACGGAGAGAAGATTGAAATCCAAACTTTCAACTAGCATCACATTGGAGATACTCATGTCATTTGATATTGCAATCTTGCCCAAACCAACAACCTTGCCTTTCTTGTTATTGCCAAAAGTAATTGACTCAATGCCACTATCATTCTTCTCAATTGAATCAAACATTCTTGATGTGCTTAGGTCATGTGTTGAGAACACCCACTATCAATAATCCAATGCCTTCCTCCGGCTTTATAATTCACCTACAAGCAAATCAATGAAGCTTAGGTACCCATTTTTGCTTGGGTCCTTTAGGTTAGTGACTAAGCTCTTTGGTACCCAAATTGCCTTCTTCTTTGGGCCAACAATGGGTGTACCAACAAACTTAGCTTGCACACCTTTCACACCCTTGGTAAGCATATAACAAGAATCAAAAGGTATAGCATTGTCAAGTTTCTTGTTTTGTTGCTTCTTGTTGCAATTTTGCTCTAGGTGCCCAACTTGCTTGCATCTATAGCAAAACCGACCATTGCTCTTCACAAAGCTAGGCTTTGGAGTTGCAAAGGCCGACTTGCCCTTCTTGGGGGTATAGCACAATCCCTCTTTGTTAAGAGAGAACCTTTGGCTACCCAAGCACTTTAGCAAGCGGGCCTCACCACCATAGGCTTTGCCTAAGGCATGAGTGAGCTCATCCACCTCCTTCTTGAGGGTCTCATTCTCTACCATTAGTGTAGCATCACAAGTGAAGCCATCACTAGTAGTGGAGATAGAGTCGGTGGTGGTGGTGGATGATGTGCTACAAGAAGGGTTAGCATTTGTCATGATGATAGGTTGATAAAATGACTCATCAATGATGTCACAAGTAAGACCTATATCACATGATGCAATCACCACTTTCTTTGCTTGTTGCTCAAGTAGAAGTGAGTGAGCTTCTTTAAGCTTAGAATGAGCATCACCAAGCTTCTCATGGTCTACCACTAGACTCTCATGAGTGGTCATAAGCTCACCTAGGGCTTTCTCAAGTATTTCTACTTTCATTGAAAGCTTCTTGCACTCCTTTTCCTTGGCAATAGCTATATCTCTAGTTTCTTGCATCAAGTCATATAATTGATCCTTAGTCGGTTCATCATCATCATCAACATTATCAACATCGTGAGCATATTCCATCTCACTATCATCATCACTATCATCATATTGTACCTTTGTTTCCTTGGCCATGAAGCATGATGGTGATGTGGAGAATAATGAAGACTTCTTGTTGATAGCGATGGAAGCCATAGCCTTGTTGCTTGAATCTTCATCTTCATCATCATTGTCACTCTCCCAAGTGACCACAAATGCACCATTCTTGCCCTTCTTGAGTGTCATCTTGGCCTCATGCTTCTTCTTCTCAAACTTGCCCTTGTTGTAGTTCTTCTTCTTCTCATATGGGCATTCGGCTTGTAGATGCTCGGTGCTATCACAATTGAAGCACTTTCTTGGTTGCTCTTGCTTCTTGAAGTTGTTTCTCTTGAAGCCTCTTCTCTTGATGAACATGTGTCCCATCTTCTTCACCACAAGAGCAAGTGCCTCATCATCAATCTCAAAGTCACCATCTTCCTCATTGGTTTCTTCTTCTTCAAAGATTGGTGCTTTGCCCTTGAAGGATGTGGCTTGGAATGCCACGGTCTTCTTCTTCTTCTCTTCTTCTACCTTCTCATCATCTTGATCAAATTTGTCATATGTCAAGACTTCACCAAGCAAATCATTTGGCTTCTTAGCTTCAAGCCCATCTCTTTGTAGCATAAGCTTCAACATCTTGAAGCTCCTCGGCAAGCAAATCAAGAACTTGTGACAAAAATCTTCATCTTTTGTCTTGTGCCCCAAACTCTTGAGATCATTTACAATGACTTGTAAGCGATGAAACATTTCAATGATTGTTTCGTCCTCTTTCTTCTTGAAGTTCTCGAACTCACTCTTGAGTCCATATAGCTTGGCACTCTTCACAACCTTGGTGCCCTCATAGGTCTCACCCAACCTAGTCCACACTTCACTTGCAAGTTCCAAATCCTTGATCCCCTCAAACACCTTTGTATCAATGCCATTGTATAGGGTGTTGAGAGCCATTCTATTGCAAGTGATGTTGGCTCTATCTTCATCGGTGAGATGATCATTATCAAGAATAGCATAATCATGCAATGTAACTTGCAAGACCCTCTCTTGTATTGAACCAAGATACATGATCATCTTTCTCTTCCAATGATCAAAAGAACTAACTCCATCAAACATAGGCGGTTTGCCCCCAACATGGTTGAACACAATTTGAGCCATCTTAACACCGTAGGATGTTAAGCCTTGCACTAAAACGGTGACCTCGGCTCGATACCACTTGTAAGGTCCTAGATGGCTAGAGGGGTGAATAGCCTATAAAAATTTCTACAAACTCACTAAGCAAACTTCGTTAGATACACAAACGGCGGAAAGCAAGTTTTGTTTAGCCTACTAGATGTTGCAAGCCTCCTATCCAAACAATTCTAGTAGGTGATCACTAGCACAAACAATAGCTACCACTAGTGATCAAGAGTTCTACCCACGGGATTTAATCTACACAAGGAGTGGTTCCGACCGACCACACAAGCAATTCTACCCACGGGATTTAGTCTACACAAGTTGTGGTTCCCGACCGACCACGCAAGCAATTCTACTTTGCAAGAAAGTAATCAAAGTAATACAAGATAGGGTAGGAGCGTGTTATACCAACGCGTAGAGTCGAGGTTGACAATCACCAATAAGATGAACAATCAATCACAATCGGCAACACACAAAGGATGATGACCAATCAGGGAGACAAGATGAACACAATGATTTATCCCCGGATGTTCACTTGGGCACCGCCAAGCTACGTCACCCGTTGTGTCGACCAACACCTAGATGGTTCCTCGATGTGACCCTCAAGTCACTAGCCCCTCAAGGCTCACCCCGCAAGGCACCGCAAGACACCACTCTCAAGCGAGGTACTCAACGACACGCGCAATCCACTAGGATGCTCTTCGTGATCCCCACGAGGTGAGCTCAAACCTCTCACAAGCAACCGGAGGTGGCCAAGAACAATCACCTTCTCTTGCCAACGCCTCCAACAATCTCCAAGCCGGCTAGGAGCGGTACTCTCCAAGAGTAACAAGAAATCCACCGCGAAACCACCCACAAGTGCCACTAGATGCCCTCAAGCAATGCAATGCACTAGGTGATTCACTCAATCTCTCTTAGGATGAACAACCAAGCAAGGGAGATGAGTGGGAGAGAGTCTCTTAGCTCAAAGAATGCACAAGGGATGAGAAATGGCCAAGAGAGCTCCCCAAGGGCCGGCCATCTTCTATTTATAACCCCTCAAACAAATGTGACCGTTACCCCCTCGGGAGGCCGAGCAAGACGCGCCGGGACGCGTCGCGCAAACCGCCGGACGATCGGTGTTTCTTCCTTGCGCGCGGCCCGAGCCGACCGTTGGCGCCGCGGCCAACCGCGTGCCGCCACGTCGGCGTCCGGCGCCGCGTCCGGCGTCCGCGTCCGCTCGCAATGCCGTGCTCTGGAACTTTCTGTTCCGAGTCCGGCGTGCGCCGGACGCGGCACCCGTGCGTCCGCCGCCTTGAGCCAAGCCACCGGCGCACCACGCCGTCTTCCACCGAGCGCCGGACGCTACACGGGGAACCACGCCGCGTCCGGCGCGCGTCCGGCCGCGTCCGCGCGACGCCCGACCAAAGGCCGAATACCAGAAACTTTCTGGTCGGCGTCCGCCGCCCGCCGGACGCGTCCGCCCAGCGTCCGGCGCCTCTGCCAGGCGCAGCCTCCGTCTTTTCGTCGCCGTGCCGTGACACCAACTTCTCCAACATGCTATCCAACAAGTATACCAATTTGATCATCAGAGATAGCATGATTTCAACCAAATTTTGCATCCGGTGCAATAGAAAATATGCATCCATTTTTCTCGAAAGCGCCGAATCCCGCCGACCCAAACCCATCTCTACCCTGCAAACCACAGCGCGCCCAAACGCCACCTTTGTAAATGTGCCAACACCACCAAGTGTACATCTCCATGTGCTTGTGTGTTAGCTTTTCACAACCATTTCCCAAAGGTTAGGTTAGCTCACTAGGTCCTACATGCAATGCACTTCATGAATTCACCTAGTGGCACCCATGCGTCGAATAGCCGATAAGACTTCCCCTCTTAATAGTGCGGCTATCGATCCTAAACCACTCACACCCTCTATGGTGTCTTGAGTGCAAAACAAAATGGCCCTAATGGTTATACCTTTGCCTTAAGCCCATTTTGTTCCTCCAAATGATATGAACACTTCACACCATCATGTGACCGTCTCGATCCATCGACCTCGACTTCACTTGCCCTTCACCGTGCATCGGTCCATCGGCGCCTAGTCTTGCCCGAGCTTCACCATCGCATGGTCCTTCACTCCCAAGCCTTGACTAGCCCTTCACCTTCAACACCGGTCCATGGAGCCAAGCATCGTCTTGATCTTCATCTTTGATCACATGACATGTGTCATGCTTCATATGCAATAAGCTCATCATGTGGACAACCTTTCTCTAAATCAACCACTTTAGATAAACAAGGTTAGTCCTAGGTTTCATCAATTAGCCAAAACCAAACTAGGGACTTTCACTCCCCTTCTTGAATCCATAATTGGAAACCAACTAACAAACCATAAAAAAGACTACCCCTAATAGCATGACTTCAGAGCATTGTGCTCAAGCAAAACTAGAAGTTCGGTATCGATGCAAAAATCGGAAGAAAAACAACTCTCATGCCCTCCTCATAGAATCGTGGCCTCTCATCCCCTTTGCCCTACCCTTGCCATGTCTCGTCGTCCTCCTCCTCCTCTCTCGCCCTTGTTGATTCCTTGTTCCCTTACCCTCCATGGTATCCTCGCCCTTGTAGAGTTAGGAGACGACGATGGTGCTACCACCATGACGGTTGAGATCCGAGAGTGCAAGCACCCGTGGAGGCGACAACATGTGGAGATATTGTTTCCTCGCTACGCCCGAGCATGGAGGCCACTCTGTTGACCGCCAACACCTTCTAGGTCTCATACGTCCTTCTCCTTTAGAATTGGTGTGCCAATAATAAGTTTTTTTTTATATTTCTGTTGTTACAAAAACAGATATGGAGAAAGCCATGTTTCAAAGTGAAGTTGAAATAACACGTTCTAAATAAGATCATAGCCTAGAGAACTATATTCTATCTATCGATCAGATTTTGAAACTAAGTAGGGCCTTGTTTAGTTCCCCCTAAAGTTTTAATTTTTTTACTCTCTCCATCACATTAATTTTTACACGTATGCATGGAGTACTAAATGTAGGTAAAGAAAAAAAATTATATAGTTTGTATGTAATTTGCGAGACGAATCTTTTGAGACTAATTAGTCTATGATTAGACAGTAATTGCTAAATACAAACGAAACTACTTCAGTGGCAAGAGTTGAAAAATTTTGCGATCTAAACAAGGCCTAGGTAACTTCTCACATGAATCTTCATGTTTCCACCAAAGCATCGATAATAGGAGGCTTATTAGTTTTTTTTTAAACTGCATACTAGTGCTGTGCTTTATTGTGATGCTCTAATACTTTACCATTTCCCATTAATAGGTTTGAACTTTTCCGTTGGTTGATATTTTGTACCTATGGACACGAACCAATGCACAGTTAGGGCTTAACAACCAACGCACCACGATGCCTAAATTAGGGGCAATCCAACAGAAAAAAAAAAAAAAAAAAAAAAAAAAAAAAAAAAAAAAAGCGGTACAACAAGAAGCGGCACTCACGGCCGACCCAGCCCAGCAAAACACGGAAACGGCGAGGGCATAAAGCAAAAGCACCCACACAATACAAAACAAACTATACGAAAAATCTCCCCACCCAGCAGGGCAGGGCCATACGAACGCGACAGACAGTCTGCGCGACGGAGCGAGAAAGAGGGGAAGAGAGAGCAGCGCAGCCGCACAGCCGAATTGCTATCGCACAGCTCCAGCTGCCGAGACTGCCTCCCCTTGCCGGCCGCACTACCAAATCGCCGCGCTCCTTCTCCCACCGCCCGCCCGATGGCCGCCGTCACGCCGCCGCCGCCAAGTCGGACCCGTCGCCGCCGCGGACGGGGCGCCCGGCCCCGTCTGCCACCGCCGCTGCCAAGCGAGGAGCGGGCGCCGCCGCCGCCGCGGGGCCGCTGATGGGGAAGTACGAGCTGGGGCGCCTCCTGGGCCACGGCACCTTCGCCAAGGTGTACCTCGCGAAGCACGTCGGCACGGGGACAGCGTCGCCATCAAGGTGCTCGACAAGGAGAAGGCCGTCAAGAGCGGGCTCGTCCCGCACATCAAGCGCGAGATCGCCGTCCTGCGCCGCGTGCGCCACCCCAACATCGTGCACCTCTTCGAGGTCATGGCCACCAAGACCAAGATCTACTTCGTCATGGAGCTCGTCCGCGGCGGCGAGCTCTTCTCCCGCGTCTCCAAGGGCCGCCTCAGGGAGGACATCGCGCGCCGCTACTTCCAGCAGCTCGTCTCCGCCGTCGCCTTCTGCCACGCCCGCGGCGTCTTCCACCGGGACCTCAAGCCGAGAACCTCCTCGTCGACGACGAGGGGAACCTCAAGGTGTCCGACTTTGGGCTCTCCGCCGTCGCCGACCAGTTCCGCCCCGACGGCCTGCTCCACACCTTCTGCGGCACGCCGGCCTATGTGGCGCCCGAAGTGCTCGGCCGCCGCGGGTACGACGGCGCCAAGGCAGACGTGTGGTCCTGCGGTGTCATCCTCTTTGTGCTCATGGCCGGGTATCTCCTTTCCATGACAAGAACATCATGGCCATGTACAAGAAGATTTACAAGGGCGAGTTCCGATGTGCGAGGTGGTTCTCCAAAGACCTTACCAGCCTGCTGAGGCGCATTCTTGACACTAACCCCAACAATCGGATCACTTTGCCGGAGATCATGGAGTCGCGCTGGTTCAAGAAAGGATTCAAGCCTGTCAAGTTTTATATCGAGGATGACCAGCTGCATAACGTTGTAGATGATGAGGATGGCCTGTTGGATATGGCACCTGCTGGTCCTGTTCCTCCACCATTGCCACCTCCACCTCTCCCTCCGCCAAAGGTTGATGGTGATGAATCAGGGTCAGATTCAGACTCGTCGATCTCATCCTGCCCTGCTTCAGTCCTATCTGATGAAAGCCAAAGGCCCCGCGGCTCGCTCCCACGTCCAGCAAGCCTTAATGCGTTCGATATCATATCATTCTCAAGGGGATTTAACTTATCAGGGTTATTTGAGGAGAAAGGGGATGAAGTGAGGTTCATCTCGGCTGAGCCCATGTCGGATATCATAACGAAACTGGAGGACATTGCAAAAGCTCAAGAGTTTCAAGTTGCGGAGGAAGGACTGGCGGATCTGCCTGGAGGGTACAAGGGAAGGAGTTAAGGGGCCATTAACAATTGGCGCGGAGGTATTTGAACTCACACCTCCCTCATGTGATGGTGGAGGTAAAAGAAGGCAGGGATAACGAAGAGTATGAGGACTTCTATAACAAGGAATTGGAAGCCAGGGATGGCACCAGGTCCACCATATGGTCCGAGCCCAAGCATGCTTACCGATGCCGAATAGGTCGAAAGGTAGTAAATTTCCCCCCCCCCACTTTTTCTTATGATGTTACTGATGCCATTCCTAATAATGTTTATTTGCATA